>JAHLJT010002406.1:140436666-140454606 GCA_031308135.1 Acheta domesticus | reverse complement strand
CAGGAGGCCTCAATTTGTCTGAGACCTCTTCCTCTTTCCTTACGTGACACATAGAGACTATGTACATCAGCTCGAGGGTGGGAAACATGATGCATTGTTAGCGGTTTTCTGTTATTTCGATCCATGATGCGAATTTCCTGCTCAGTCCAGTCCACTAGTCCGAAACTGTATTCGGCTACAGGCACCGCCAAACTACCTATTGCTGATATTTTATTCCTTTAGTTCAGAGGAGACTGCAGGACCAGTCTCATTCTTCTGTAATACTCCCTGCGAATTCTCTCTTTCTTTGTGTCGTTTGAGATGGTCTCACATTCTTCACTTCCCAGATATTTGTAGGTTTTACCTGGCTCAAGATCTTGAATCACAGTGTACGTATCAACTTCAATGCTCTCTGACGTTGTCAGTTTGCCTCTTTTTAAATTGATTTTTGCACACTTGTCAAGATCAAACTTCATGCAGATGTCATTGCTAAAGTCATTCAGCACAGACAACATTTGCGAAAGAAGAGCTACATTCTTAGCAAACACTTCCAGATCATCCATGTAAAACAAACGTGATACTGGCCATTCATCATCATGGAGCTTGTAACCAAAGTCTGCTTGCGACAACTGTCTAGATAGTGGGATCAAACTAATGCAAAACAGCAGAGGACATTGTGAATCTCCTTGAAAAATACCCCTCTTGATCTGAATACTTCTGGTTTCTACTGCTTTCTTCTGTTCTGTATTAGTAACCTGGTACTCCACGACTTCATGCTAGCATTGCAAAATTCAATAAGTCTAGGATGAAATCGATAGATCTCCAGGGTCTTCAAAATCCAGTCGTGTGGTACACTATCAAAGGCCTTTTGGTAGTCAATCCAAGCCATGCTCAAATTACGTTTTCGTTTTTTTACATCATTCAAGATGACTTTATTCAGTAGCAAGATTTCCTTACAGCCATAAGATCCTTTACATTTTTTTGTTCAGCTGGCATTAGATGATTCTTCTGTAGATGTCTGTACATTTTGTCAGCTATGGCTGAAGTTATAACTTTGTACAGTACTGGCAGACAAGATATTGGCCTGCAGTTCTTTAACAAAGAGCTGTCTCCCTCTTTGGGTAGCATATACGTGATGCCATTCCGTGATTTCCTTTGGATTTTCTAAAATTTTATTAATAGCTTTTGCTAGATGTGGATGTAATGCTGTTAGTTTCTTAATCCAATAAATATGGATCTTATCAATCCAGGGGGACTTCCAGTTTCCCATGTACTTAATTGCTTGGGAGAGGTCCTCTTCCGAGAATTCGTGAACATCTTCCACTATTTCAACACGTTCATTTGCAGCATCAACTTCATATTGAATCCAAGATGCGTCTTTGTTGTAGGATCTGCTCTCTTCCCAGATTGCTGGCCAAAATGCCTCGACATCATCTTTTGAAGGAGTGACAGCATTGCCATTCGGTTTCTGAGTCAGATTGCGATAGAATTTATTTGCGTCTGTTTCAAACAACCGATTCTGCACACGGAAATCTATTCTGCGTTTGTACCGTCTAATTCGTTGAGCCCATGCTTGAATTTTCTCTTTTAGCTTCTCAACTACCATTAGCCTGCTGGTGTCATTTTCAATTTGGTATTTATGTTCAACACTGAATATTTTTCGTTGAACTTTAGAGGTGTGCATTGATTTAGAAGATGCCTCACCTAAGAGTGATATTTCGCGCCGGGTGTCGGCTATCAGTTTCATAATTCTGTTCATCCATGGGGGTACAGAGCTGTTTACTCTCTTTTGCTGTCGGCCGTCGGTGTTCTTGGCTGGCCCCAAAATTATCTGAGATACTAGATATCCAGTTGCATATATGATGTGATTGATTTCAGTAATATCTGTATCTCTGCCTGGGGTCTCTACCACCTCATTTAAGACAGAATTCACTGTTTCTATCACTCTTTTAGCTTTGGCATTTTCGTATATTCTCCTCAACGGTTCGCGAAATTCAAACGGAAGCTGACTGACTTTTTCTATCTCGCGCCGAAGGAGATTTCGCATCATGTCCTTATCGTGTGGTTCATTGCTAGATGAATTTTCACCACTGACGTGTGTTTTTACTGGAAAGAGATGAACCTTCCTCGGGATCATCATTTTCAACTTCTACATGTTCGTCATGTGGATAGTTCGAGCGAAGTACATACTCCGCATTTCTCTCAATGTCAGCAAGTTGTTCTGCTGTGAATTTTCCACTGCTGAGTATGTATCGTCGTTGGCTGGCAAGCTTCTTTGAGTCTAGGGTAGGTCTCATATCTGGGTTCCGCTCTCTCCATATCTTAAAAACTTCTATTTCTGAACCCCCATTTTTCGGTTTTGTATAGTAAAAGCACCACATCACCTCCTTAAATTCATCCCAGGGTCCATCTCTGACGATGGCTTCGAGCTACTGCCGGCTCTGGGTCCCTGGGACTAACATCCGTGGGATGGCCAGACGTCGACAAGGTGACATTAGCTCGGTGTCTGAGCAGGTATGGGACATTGGTAGAACAAGGCACGTTAATAATTATTACATTTCTTGTTCTATCCATTTTGCTCATTGGTTTGAATTGAAGATTCGCAGGACGCAAGTTCGAGTTCACAGATCACACTTAACCCTCGGGTTGTTTCCTGCCATCCATTACTGCGACCCACAGTGGCCTCGGGGCATCCCCCCGCAGGGCCCAACAAGGGGTCCCGCCGATCACCCGTCGGCATTACTAAACCCTACGGGAATTTCACTGACTGCTGAAGGCAGCCTCCTTCGCTGGCTAATGCAAGGTTCGGGCCTCCACTCTAATCAGTGGCCTGGTGTGCCAACCCAGTTTCTCTCCTGTACCCACTATGGGCCGATAACAGGAAGTCCAAAGGTTCATGACCCTTCCCTCTCTACTTACTTCCCACTCTCCTCAAAATCGAGTACTTCTTCGTCTGACCCGTCACCTTCAATCTATTCAACAAGGGAGGCCCTACGGTAGCTAGGCTACCACTGACATAGCTTTAAGGCTCATGGGGTACTCGAGCTCCACCACCAACTGCAAGGTCGTGTACTCCCTAGGTGGAGTTGTTGTTGTTGTTGTTATTATTATTATTATGCAGTTTATTTTAATGTTTATTTTCTTTTATCATAAGGACAAATACACAGGTTTTACAAGACCAAAGCGTATTTATCGACGTCTTTTTGTTACGAATTCATGTCTATCCTACTCCTATAAACTTTCGAGTTATTCCTGTTGTTGAGATGACCAGCCTTCTGCATTGTCTTATAAATATTCACATTGATATTCAGGTCTTTTAAACTTTGGAACAGTGTCTTGGGAATTACTGCGATGCTGGAGATGATAATGGGGATAATTCTCACGAGGTCCATATGTCACTGTTTCTTAATACTTTCAACCAGCGGAGCATATTTTGAGATCTTCTCGACATACTTCTCTTGAAGGTTTTTTGTGTTCGGTATGGCTATGTCGATCAAGTAGACTGCATTATCGTCTTGTCTACTAGAACCAAATCAGGCCGGTTGTGAGTGGCTGTCTGGTCTGTGAGAATTGTCCTGTCCCAATAAAGTCGGCATTCATCATTTTCGAGAACATTGTTAGGTACGTATTTATAGTAGGGTACCTTGCATTCTATAAGCTGGTGTTGGTAAGCCAGCTCTTGATGCAGGATCTTTCCAACCACATCATGGCGTTGTTTATAATCATTTCCCGAGAAATGAGTGCATCCAGATGTAATATGGTGGATGTTTTCCTGTGCCTGGCATCCATACCGACATCTGTCATCTTGTACCCCAGGATCTCTTACTATTGCTTTCAGATAACTTCTGGTGGGTATGACTTGATCTTGTATTGCAAGCATAGTGCCTTCGGTCTCTGGGAACATCTGACCTGCTATTAGCCAGTAGTTCGTCGCTTTCATGTCGACGTGATCTTGACTAACTGCATACAGATGCTTTCCATGCAGAGGCTTGCCCATCCACATTTCCAGTTTTTGCTGATCTGTATAAATATTTCCGTTGTAATCTAGACGACTTAACTTCAACGGTGTACATCCATCCGCTAAACAGACGGCACGATGTAGTGTAGATATTTCTGCTTCCTTGTGAAAGAATTCTCGTAGATATTTTATATGTTGGGACTGTTGGTTGCCTATGTCCACAGCACCTCGACCACCCAAATGTCGTGGGAACGTTATTCTTTCGACTGCTGATTTTGGATGATGCTTGCGTTCTTTAGTCATCAATGTGCGCAGTTTTCTTTCGAGGCCTTCGATTTCCGTTGTACTCCATTTTATAACCCCAAAAGAGTACCTGAGGACAGGGTCAGCATATGTGTTGATTGCTTTGATTATATTCCTGCTATTGAGTGATGTCTTCAGAACTTGTCTGATTCTTCCTGCAAACTCTGTTGACAGTTCATTTTTAACCGTTGCATGATCAATACATCTAGCTTGTTTGACACCTAAGTACTTATAGGTCTCATCTGCAAGCATTGCCCTTATAAGCTGTCCATTTTTTATCTGGAATCCATGATCCTTGAATTTTACCTCTCACTATTTTTATTGTCCGACATTTGTCCATTCCAAATTCCATACATACATCCCTCAAGAATGTTTCAACAATTCGCAGGAGGTGTTCTAGTTGCATATTTGTTGCAGCGTACAGCTTCAAGTCATCCATGTACGAAAGATGGTTTAATCGGTATGCTTCTTGAGTCCCATTCTTGATGGCATAGCCGTATCCAGTTGAATTCAGGATATTGGATAGCGGGTTCATTGTCAAGACAAACCATAGCGCACTATTATTATTATCATTATTATTATTAGTTGTTATTATTATTATTATCAATCATTATTATCATCATTATTATAAGATAGCGATGAATGAGTTCATTAATGCGTATTGTAATGATTCAGGATCATTTACGCGAATGATAGTAAGAATCCCGACGAGTTTTAGCGTATGTTTTAAAGAAAATTAGCTTGAACGGACTATAGCAAAGCGGCAACTATATGCATGAACAGGGTATAGAAAATACAGAAGAAAGTCGCGTCGCGCAGAAATAATATTTTAGTTTATTTAAAATACGCACAAATAGACATGATTGGACATAATGATTAAATAGATATCAATTTAAGAAGAATTTCAGTGTTGGTTTCATTAAAATTGAACCGTGGGTTGAGCTATTATAACATTTTCAAGAAAATGGGTGAAAGGGCTTTAACTTCATATGCGAGAAATTAACATTTTTGAGATGTTAAAATGAAACCCGTGACTTACGCCGTAACAAGTATTACAGGTCAATTTAGTTCAGTTGCGGTAAATTAGTGAAACCCATATAAGACTGGTGGAGTATCAGATACTTTTAATTTTAATAATTTTCATTATGTAAGGTGACAATGCAGAACAGTTGACGTTGAAGTGCACAATGCATGATGTGGAAATCGGCATTTTTCGGCGTGATGGGGGGCGAAAATGCACGTTTTGGAAGTAAACCCGAGACGTTGAGACCAAATGGGAAATTTAAACTTTGTGGCAGATTTATCCACCAAAAATAGTGGAAAATGGAAAAATTTATTAGTAACAATACTTGAACAAGAATGGCGGCGGCCGTTGTGTGTTTTGAAAGAATTGAGATAGCGAGGCAACGACAATGAAAAAAAGAGAAAAGTGGGTATTCATTCGTGAGTCAGCTTTGGTGCGAGACACATGTGGTGTTGCGTGAAAACATTTTCGTCTAGAAAATCTTTAAGTCTTGTAAGAAAGTGTTCATAATTTTTCGCGAGATGAACGTGAGTTAGGAACAATATTAATATTTTGAAGTCAGTCAGTAGTGAGTTAGCTGTCGGGCGAGGCATATGTGCCGATGTGTTGAAAACATTTCGTTTAGAAAAAAACTTTGAATTCGGAAGGAATATGCTAAACAATTATTCGCAAAGTGAAAGTGCAATAGAAACAATGTTGATCTTTGGCGTTGAAAACATTTCGTGTTTAGAAATTTGGATTGTGAAAGAAATAATAGTGAATTTTGATGTGATAGAGCGCGGAGACACTGAATAGTTGTTCGCGGGCAGATCAGTGTCTACGGGGAGCGTGTGAAGTTTCGGAGCCCAGGAGGCATGGTGTTACCTCAAAACCTCAAGCAGATTTCAGTATAAAGGTTGCACAAGACCAATAGAGTCAGTAACAATTAGTAATGGTAGTATTATTCAGATGTTCAATTTTTGCAGTAAAATCAAAGATCTTTTAAATGTCGTACATAATGTCTAAATAATAGGCAAAATTTCATTGGTTACGATAGAATATAAAGACATTAAGGCGAACTTGAGAAAGTACGTACCTATTTAATAGAGAAAGGAATTCCTAGTAAAAAAACCTCAAGTTAGTTATTATTATTATTTATGTGTTTTGAGTGTTGGTATTTTGTTGTGTTTACAGGTTGTTGTGATTTCTGTGTGTTATTATTTCTTTGTGTAATGCATGCTGATGATGAGTTGTTGAGTGTACCACCATACGTGGTTCAAGGGGAGGGCATATATTTTTCAATAAATTAAATGTCGGAAGGCAAGACTGCCAACCGAGTTTTTGCTCTCTCACACAAATGTGTTTTCATTGTTTTGTAGTTAGGAACCTGGCTGTCCTGCAACGTTGAATTACAGTTTATGGGTTTTCCGTATGGAAGCGGCCACGACCCGCTTGATATAAATTTTCTGTAACGTCATATTTTGGGGCGAAAGTACACGTGTGGGAAGGAATCAGCACTTAGTAGGTGTTATTGTAATAGAGATTTTGGAAGCACTTAAAATTTGTAATAGAGATTTTGGAAGCACTGGGTTACGGTGACGTCCATAAGTAAGAGGTTTTTTGGCACTAAGGTGACAGTGTCACCACAACGTGGGGACAGATCAAACGTAAATACTGTTACAGTGGCAGCCCAACGTGGGGCAGATTGAACAGTAAAAAGATACTGTTGCAGTATGAACATGCAAATTCTTCTCTACTCTTCAAACTAATAAATATGTGCCAACTGTGCACAATGGGAAAGGAAGCACATTTGTTTATTTGAAAAGTATCTTGTTCCGTGGAATAAGGGCATAACTCACCTTGTTCAAACTCACGGAAATCCAAATACTTTAGAATTTAAATACATTTTGTTTACCTAATTAGTAGGATTTTTCGTGGTATATGTACATATTTTTTAAATTTTATGTGAGAAATGGAACTTGTACCCAGATTTTCATGATTATCTCAAAACTGCGTTTTCTGAATTGCGCCCTTCTTCCAGCCGACCTCTGAATTTGTTTCAGTCACTTACCTCCTTTCTGTTCTGCTCCTTCCTTCGACTCTGCGATTTGGATGGATGGAGGGAGGGGGATATCAACGTGCAGGAGCATAAAGCAATTCACCTCTGGCGTGGCGCTGGGCTCAACGGAGGCGCCGACGCTACTATTGAGCAGCGCCGGCGCCATCTCCAACGCCACCGTGGAGTTCATGGCGGTGCCACCTCCTCCTCCTCCGCCGCCGCCGCCGCAGTCGCCGCCGACCTCTCCCGGTGGCCGCTCACATGGCGGCAAGAAGAGCCCTGCAACATGCCAGCCCTGATGAGACGCTGGCCTTTTCGCTTGTCTAGCTGAGATCGCACTGTGGTAAATACAAAATTCGTTGCCATAGAGTAAATGTAGTAATATTTTAGGTAAATAAAATGTTCACAGGCGCACTTAAGAATACAACCAAAGGCCTGAATATGGCCAACGAGAGTTTAGAAATATGGACCTATAAATTACCTTACAAAATGAAAAGTTTAAGGCTTTGTTTTGTACCTGTAACGGACACCCTTTTAGTTTGTACGCCTTGTGTTTGCCCTTCTGTCTGATCTGGGGAGTCGGTTTGTCCGTCCGTGAACCACACTAGCACTTATTTATACGTATGTACGTACAACAAATCGTAGACTCCTGTTTTTTTTGATGGCCTTACTATTCAATGTCTAAATATGAGACACTTCGTACTTGAAATGAATCTATTAATTTTAAGGAGTCTTTGAAATAAATCTATTAATTTTACGAAAAGAACTATCACATATTTCTCAAAGAAGCTCTAATTTTGCGATAAACCTTTGTCAACTAATTGGTTGCACTTACGGGAAGAACATAGGCAATTTTATTCGGCGTCTTCCTCTATCTACAAAATTATAGATAGAGAAATCTACGAAAGTGCGATAACATAAGCCCTTTCACTTCCATTTACCTATTCAAGAGACCATTGGCGGAGAATTTTAAGTAATCAAACAATATTTGAAATATCTTGCGAGGCTCGGCTTGAAAGATGCAGCAATCAACAAATAGATTGTCATGTCAAGATTCTGAAAATTTCATGTGGAAAATCCAGTATCCGATGGGAGAAAAAATCCGCCTTTTGTTCGCCGGCCCGCTCTCCTCAATGGGCCACGTTATTCGGTAAGGTTTTTCCTGTGCAGAGGACTTGAACTCCCCTGAGTTCATTCGCCCAGCCGAAGGGAGGTGGGGTTGCTTTGTACTCGTCAGGTAGCATTTAGGGATTGGAAGGTTTGAAGGATGCTGCGGGGGAGAACGCTCAATGAAAACTCCTTTCTCCCTTCCTTTTCGACGGACAGCTTTACCGTTCGCGTCAAAATTCCCCATCTTCATTCACTATTTTTTAACAATTTTGTTATAGCGTTTTCCATTTATTGCACTGAAACCCACCCTAGTGCAGGGCAAATACGTCATCGTTCCGCAACAGTGTTGCCCTACACACATGAAGGGCAGCCACGAATGAAACGGATTCCGGAACTGAGTCAGTGCGTATGCGATACGCAGTGTGATTATAGACAGCCGTTCTTGGTCTGCCATACTGACAGAACTCGAAAAATAAGAATTTGGAATTGTTATCGTTGTTATAATTTTTATAATAATAATAATATTATTATTGTTATTATTATTATTTTAACATATCTTGTACGAAGTCTTGGAAATTCTTTACTCCTTAATTGATAAAGTATTAACGTGTGATTCTTTGTTTAAAAATTACCGAAAACGTCAAAAGCGAATCTGTGGAAAGTTCCTTTCTCGAGATTTGCCAGTAATCGATACAGTACACTAGATTTCGAACCAAAAGGTTTTTTGCAGAATTATTTGGTTATTGAAAAATATAAAAATATTAATGTGAGATTTCCGCTTGCGCATGCGAGAAACATTCCTTGGCACATTGTATATCTGAATGATTTTGTAAGGGCAGAGGTTTGATTACTAAATAACATTGGATTTGTTAACATGTAGTTATTCACGGTTGAATTTTACGAAAACAAACTGCTTTTCAGAACTTCGAGTAAGTCACAAAGTATTTTAAGGCATTTCTTGCAAAACATGGTATACTCCATCATTCGAAGTGTCCCTATGTGACAGAAGACTCTAAGTTGCCTTCACAATTTCACCACGAATCCAAATCAACATTCATAACTTCCGTACCTAACCTCAAAATGGCCCGGTGCAATGGACTGCACCGTCGAGCTCGTCAGTGCAGGTTAGGGCGCCTCGAGTGCACCCTGGTTCCGTGTCATTGAGCGAAGGGCTTCTCTGCACTGGTGCGCCCAAGCGGCCGAATGGAACACGAAAGCTGCACTGAGAGCGCACTGGGTGCATACCAGTGCGGCAAATGGAAAACGCTTTTTGTTAGTATATTTCATAAAATAACATCGTTTGGTATTCTACTGATAAATGTTAATTGTCATGATAAAAAAATGAAATGAAACACAAGAAACTGAATTATCACTCACTCACACTACTAACAGAAATTTGCATTGAATATTGATATCGAACTTCAAATGTTATTATTATTATTATTATTATTATTAGTATTATTATTATTATTATTATTTCCATTACATCACGACTAGAGATGTTATGAGTCGGCTGAATATAAAATCTACTCCAGGTTGCAACCAGCTACCTCAGGAGCAGATCCGGTGACTGTCAGTGCCTCTACAATACTTTGCGCAAAATGTGGCCTGTTCCAAATAAAGCGATTTCTTGCACTTCTCAGTCTTTTGAATTACCAGGGAGTTTAGATAAGTTCTTACTCAAATTTTGCGGAACAAATCCCAGAGCTCCGATAACTATCGGGACGACCTGTGCTTTTACGCCCCACATTCGGCTGATGTGGGGCGTATTTCAGACGTTTCTCTGCCTCCTTGGTACCGACGTTCTGATCGCAAAGGTACAGCAACATCGATAAGTAAACACGATTTTTCGCCAAATCTCGGATCACTATATCCGGTTTGTTTGCCGCTATCGTCCGATCAGTTTGAATTTGTTGGTCGTACAATATCGTACACAATTATTATTATTATTATTATTATTATTATTATTATTATTATTATTATTATTATTATTATTATTTTTCCATTACATCACGACTAAAGATCTTATGAGTCGCCTGAATATAAAATCTACTCCAGGTTGCAACCAGCTACCTAAGGAGTAGATCCGGTGACTATCAGTGCCTCTACAATACTTTAGGCAAAATGTGGGCTGTTCCAAATAAACCGATTTCTTGCACTTCCCAGTCTTTTGAATTACCGGGGAGTTTAGACAAGTTTTTACTCAAATTTTGCGAAACAAATCCCAGAGCTCCGATAACTATCGGGACGACCTGTGCTTTTACGCCCCACATTCGGCTGATCTCGATTTCCAAACTCTTGTATTTAAGACGTTTCTCTGCCTCCTTGGTAACGACGTTTGATCGCAAGGTACAGCAACATCGATAAGTAAACACGATTTTTTCGACAAATCCCGGATAACTATATCCGGTTTGTTTGCCGCTATCGTGCGATCAGTTTGAATTTGTTGGTCGTACAATATCGTACACAATCCAACAGACGTCACCGGTTTCGGTGAGTGTTCGTACCACTTGGGGCATGTGTTTGGAACTTCGAGGGCGGTACAGATCTGCCAGTGGAGGTAGCTACACACCCTGTCATGTCTTTTCAGGTATTCCGTCTTTGCTAGGATTGGACAAGCTGAGACAATATGATCAATGGTTTCTACTTGCTCCAGGCAAATGCGGCATTTATCATCTTGGGAAATTTTGAGAACCGCTTTATCATAATGTCGTGTTCTCAAGGCCTGATCTTGGGCAGCTATAATAAGTGCTTCCGATTCTGGCTTCATTCTTCCCTTTTAAGCCACATAAATGATTGATCTTTATTGATCTGCACCTTGTCCATTCTTTTTAGGTATTGTCTGTGGAGTGGTTTGTCTCTCCACGATTTCTTTTTCTTTTAACATTTTTTGTGTCTCACACTTCATGTTTAGCAGCATCAGAAGTTCAGTGTCTGTGTTATTCGACGTGTCTTGCCTAGTTTTCTTCGCAATGCTTCTTGCTACACTAACAATGCCTCTGTTTCCCATTCTTCGGTCAGATTTCATGACCTGCCTCATTAGAGGGTCATCTTGATGGCTGACTACATACTTCCCCAACCCGACTATTGCGTTGTGCCAGGAGGCCTCAATTTGTCTGAGGCCTCTTCCTCCTTCCTTACGTGACACATAAAGTCTATGTATATCATCTCGAGTGTGGGAAACATGATGCATTGTTAGCAGTTTTCTGGTTTTTCGATCCATGGTGCGAATTTCTTGCTCAGTCCAGTCCACTAGTCCAAAACTGTATTCGGCTACAGGTACCGCCAAACTACCTATTGCAGATATAATTATTATTATTATTATTATTATTATTATTATTATTATTATTATTATTATTGCTCCATATCACGACTACAGATGTTATGAGTCGGCTGAGTATAAAACAGTGGTGTGCATTCCATGGAATGAAGGGAATGAGTCATTCCCCTAAGCAAAACACAGAAAAATCCTTTCTATATTTAAAATATTCGTTGCTTATGGCCAGAGCAAAACTGTTACTCAACTCAGCTTCTGAACTAAGTACTAGTGGTTGAACCGTAACATTCGATGTTTTTAAAACGGTGCGTAAATTCGTCTCGTGACGTCAGCGAAGCTTCCTTCTTCGAAGGTGCAGGCGCTCGACTTCGTCATGCCTCGTGAAAAGTCGGGTCGGTCCGGGAGTGCGCGAAGATAATGAGTATGAGAATCCGTTGCGTCGTGATCGACTGGTAGAAATTTCAAGTTCGAAAAATTTATTATTTTGGCTTTTTGAGAGTGTTTTACATACGTGCTAACTACATTATAATGCGTTGAAAGCATAAAGCACATAATAATACCGAGAACGTTATATTAAGTTAAAGAAAGTATTCTGAACAAACTAATTCTTTGCGTACCGTTCTGCAGTTTTCCCTTGCGGAAAGGGAATGTATCTCGGTGAACTCATTCCGAGCAGTAGTCATGGCATCTAGCGAGGAAAGTGGAACAACCTGCGTTGACTGGGATGACTCATCGACACGGCGCGGCGCAACGCCCTTGCGATGTTCTCCGTTTCCGGTGATACATTGGAAGAAGGAACGATCAACTTTCGGAAGAATAAAACATTACTGATATTTCGAGAAATCATCACTCATAAGAATTGCAGACGGAAATTTGGATCGTATTCGCCCTTGGTCTATTATGAGATAAATTCTACCAGGATTGTCGCGAGAATTGATACCAAAAATAATACAATATTTGCATTCAGAGCAAAAGCAAGAAACACAAGATGCAAGAAAGAGAACTAACAGAACGTGAAATGAGTCCGAAGAATTTAAGCCGCAGAGCATCCAGAGAATGTGAAAAGTGTAAGAAAACATTAGAACCGACATCACATCCATTGTATATGTCGTGAAAAACATTATTAGTGAACTCCGTAGATGCATTTTCAAATGAACATTCACCATATATTAAAGTTTACGGACTTATTTTTCATTTTATGGGAGAAAAAATACTTTAATGCATTAATGGATTTTAAAAATGTGTTAATAATTTTAAATAACTAAGTACTCGATAAATAAGATTAAGTTGTAAGTCACATAAAAATCGAATAATATTTGTTTATAATGTTAGAAGACATTTAGGCAACGTAATTTTCCCTGAGGGTCTGTTTACTCCCGGGCGACCTGTTATGTTCGTATGCAAGACGCCCAGGTTAATATTCACACTTTGTGAAAATTCATATCATCTTTAACTGTTTTACGTTTTTATACCTTTGACTTCAAAAGTGCTTCCCCTACTAAAATTATCACCGCACGCCACTGGTATAAAATCTACTCCAGGTTGCAACCAGCTACCTAAGGAGCAGATCTAGGAACTGTCGGTTCCTCTACAATACTTTGCGCAAAATGTGAGCTGTGCCAAATAAAGCAATTTCTTGCACTTCCCAGTCCTTTGAATGACCTGAAAGTTTAGCCAAGTTCTTACACAAGTTTTGCGGAACAAATCCCAGAGCTCCGATAAATATCGGTACGACCTGTGCTTTTACGCCCCACATTCGGCTGATCTCAATTTCCAAACTCTTGTATTTAAGACGTTTCTCTGCCTCCTTGGTTACGACATTTTGATTGCAAGGCACAGCAACATCCACAAGTAGACACGATATTTTCTAAAAATCCCGGATAACAATATCCGGTTTGTTTGCTGCTATCGTGCGATCCGTTTGAATTTGTTGGTCGTACAATATTGTACACAATCCAACCGATGTCACCGGTTTTGGTGAGTGTTCGTACCACTTGGGGCATGTGTTTGGAACTTCGAGGGCGGTACAGATCTGCCAGTGGAGGTAACTACCCACCCTGTCGTGTCTTTTATGCATTCGGTCTTTGCTAGAATTGGACAAGCTGAGACAATATGATCAATGATTTCTACTTACACCTGGCAAATTCGACATTTGTCATCTTGGGAAATTTTGAGAACCGCTTTATCATAATGTCGTGTTCTCAACGCCTGATCTTGATCAGAACTGCTTATTATTATTATTATTATTATTATTATTATTATTATTATTATTATTATTATTATTATTATTATTATATATTTATTATTATATATTTGCTAAGAATGAAGCGATTCTCTCCCAAATGCTGTCTGTCATCAATGATTTTAGCAATGACATCTGCATGATGTTTGGTCTTGACAAGTGTGCAAAGCCAACTTAAAAAAAGAGAAAATGACCACATCAGAGAACATTGAAGTTGATAGACACACTGTGATTCAAGATCTTGAGGCAAGTAAAACTTACGAATATCTGGGTATTGAAGAATGTAAGACCATCTCGAACGACACAATGAAAGAGAGAATTCGCAGGGAGTATTATAGAAGAGTGAGACTTGTCCTACAGTCCGCTCTGAACTCAAGGAATAAAATAACAGCAATAGGTAGTTTGGCGGTGCCTGTAGCCGAATACAGTTTCGGACTAGTAGACTGGACTGAGCAGAAAATTCGCATCATGGATCGAAAAACCAGAAAACTGCTTACAATGCATCATGTTGCACACCCCCGAGCTGATGTACATAGACTTTATGTGTCACGTAAGGAAGAAGGAAGAGGCCTCAGACAAATTGAGGCCTCCTGGCACAATGCAATAACCAGGATGGGAAAGTATGTGGTCAGCCATCAAGATGACCCACTAATGAGGCAGGTCATGAAATCTGACCGAAGAATGGGAAACAGAGGCATTGTTAGTGTAGCAACGAACATTGCAAAGAAAACTATGCAAAACACGTCAAATAACACAGACACTGAACTTCTGATACTACTAAACATGAAATGTGAGACACAAAAATTGTTAAAGAAGTCGTGGAGGGACAAACCCCTCCATGGACAATATCTGAAAAGAATGGACAAGGTGCAGATCAATAAAGATCAATCATTTACGTGGCTTAAAAGGGGGAGAATGAAGCCAGAATCGGAAGCACTTGTAATAGCTGCCCAAGATCAGGCCTTGAGAACACGACATTATGATAAAGCGGTTCTCAAAATTTCCCAAGATGATAAATGCCGCATTTGTCAGGAACTCGTAGAAACCATTGATTATATTGTCTCAGCTTGTCCAATCCTAGCAAAGACAGAATACTTGAAAAGACACGATAGGGTATGTAGCTACCTCCACTGGCAGATCTGTACTGCCTCGAAGTTCCGAACACATGCCCCAAGTGGTACGAACACTCACCGAAACCGGTGACGTCTGTTGGATTGTATACGATATTGTACGACCAACAAATTCAAACTGATCGCACGATAGCGGCAAACAAACCGGATATAGTCATCCGGGATTTGGAGAACAAATCGTGTTTACTTGTCGATGTTGCTGTACCTTGCGACCAAAACGTCGTTACCAAGGAGGCAGAGAAACGTCTTAAATACAAGAGTTTGGAAATCGAGATCAGCCGAATGTGGGGCGTAAACGCACAGGTCGTACCGAGTCGGAGCTCTGGGATTTGTTCCGCAAAATTTGTGTAAGAACTTGCCTAAACTACCGGTCGGAGCTCTGGGATTTGTTCCGCAAAATTTGTGTAAGAACTTGCCTAAACTCCCCGGTAATTCAAAAGACTGGGAAGTGCAAGAAATCGCTTTATTTGGAACAGCCCACATTTTGCGTAAAGTATTGTAGAGGCACCGACAGTCCCTAGATCTACTTCTTAGGTAGCTGGTTGCATCCAGGAGTAGATTTTATATTCAGCCGACACATAACATCTTTAGTCGTGATTTAGAGGAATAATAATAATAATAATAATAATAATAATAATAATAATAATAATAATAATAATAATCATTACAAGTACATATCTTTAGCAATAGCGAAGAAAGGTGGGACTGTCATTACAACATGTACAAGAAATATGGTATAAATGATAAATATAAAATATGGTACAGAAAATTAATGTAATGCAAAAATAAAATACTTTTACAACCGAAACCAAACAGCACAACAAAAGACAACAAATTCAACAAGAGTACAAGGCCGAACCTAAAGTCTGGAATTTTCAATAGAATGAGGAAACCATTCATTCCAGTATACTTCAACGACCAAAATCCAAGAAAAATGAAATGAAATTAGGAAACGTTAAAGAAAACACCATATAATTTTTTTCGATTCACTAAAAAATATTTTTTTTAGACAAGTATTAAAAGTGGGTACTTCTAGGAAATTTACATCGCGCCAAAAACTGTAATTTTTTTCCCAGATAAATTATGAATCTGTTTCTAACTATTGTATTATTTCAGTAGTATACATTTCCATTGCGGTTCTCACACGCAACCAATCTTTATAAATGACGTCTCTAAAGAAAGAAAATTAAACAGAGACGTGACGAATTGCACTTTGACTTTAAAAACATCAAGGATTTGTTTAAGAAAACGCATCTAAATATTAAAGTCAAATTCAACCCGCAACACTTGCCGAATTTTACGTCAAATAACTCCTAAACCAAGCATTTTAGGGAATTAAAACTAAAATTTTCGGGCCAAATTCCTCAAAGAAACGTTTTTCATACCATAATCTACGAGATGAAAGATTCCTCAACATTCAATTAAATTTTCGGTTCCGCGCTTCAATACTATCAAGGCCACCTCAATACTGCAGCCCTTGATACTGGTAGCCATTTTTGTGACGACACGCTTAGATGGCTTACATTCCTCAATCTTATATTTACGGTTTCTGTATACACCATGGTTTGTGAAATCTGATTAGGTTTATTTGCACAATCATTAATTCAAAGATTTGCTCTCCAGCAACAACTAGAAGTACTATTATAATTGCTTAATACCTATGAAGATTGTTTCTTGTGCGTGTAGTGAAACTATTCAATTAACGTTTTGCCATGGTTTGTAAGTGCTGTGTACTTAATTTCGGAGGGATGTGGGTTGTACAGTGAAGAGTGAAGACTGTGTTTGTGTTTTACCTGTACCAATATTTTCGTTACCATTCGATGAAATGTTAAAGTCAGCGGGTTCAGACACAGCTTTCTCAAGAGGAAAAAGCTAGTATTTTTGTAACTATCACGAAAAGCTAAAACCTAGCTGGCAAAGAATATTGAATAATTACTCCAAATGTCTTTAAGGAAGTGATGGGAATTGTTCCAAGGAAATTCTCCATGATATTGAATAAATATTTATTGAAAATTTCTTTTACACATCAATTGCATTGTTTTTTGGAATTTGTAATTGTTTAGTACATTGCAAGTTACCTTATAGATTTTTAAACAAATAAACACTTTTCGTGAACTACTTTCCCTCTTAGAATGAAAATAGAAGAATAGGGATGAGTGTGGGGTGTAACATGCGAGAGTTCTCGCACGGGTATGTGGACCGATCCGGTATTTTCGCACTACTTTATTTGGCTTTTTCAAAAGTAAAAATCTTTTCTAATATTTTTGTGACAGTCAAAGGAAGCGAAAAGCAAACTCTCGAGAAAGATTAAATTATTTCTTCAAATGTTTTTACAGAAGTATGAATTGTTCCAAGAACATCTCTCTATAAAGCTGAATAAACCTTTATTGAGAATTTGTTTCCAACATAAATTGTATTATTATTTATGTTTAATATTCTGTAAGTTCATTAGAAGTTACATTTATACATTTTCAAACAAATGAAAATTAACAACGGTCCTCTTAATAGAAAGGGATAGGCAAGAATGAGGTTTAACATGCGAGAGTTCTCGCACGGGTACGCTACTGAAACTTGTTCAGATAAAACTATAAGTGCAACAAAGAAAACAACATACTATCGACAGAACACATCAGATTCTGCAGATACTTTCCTTTCATGGATCGAATAAACTCATTAATTCAGTGAAGAATCGTTGAATATCATTATATTAATTCCTTGCGTGCAATTAAAATTTCATAACTAACAATCAGAATTCAGAAAAATGATCAGAATCGTTTTTTTATGCCATTATATCATAGAAGTGGCCAACATATTTCAAGTCGGGTATGAAACATGACCAAAAATGTACATAACAGACTACGTAATACCCACATTAACTA
>JAHLJT010002406.1:140240141-140436566 GCA_031308135.1 Acheta domesticus | reverse complement strand
GACGCAGCTCTACAGAGCATTTAAATCAAATGGATGTCTTGCTTTAACAGAACATTGGTTATCTCCTAAAGAGAACTTAGCATTTTCCAACTCCAACTTTTTACTCGCAGGGCTATTATTGTAGAAAAAGAGAATCTCATAAAAGGTCCGGCATATGGAGTTCTTGTATTACGTTAAAAATAATATTATTCTATCTCCTTGACGGAATTCAATGAGTATGCCGTTGAAAATGTTTTGAAATTTCTGTTGTCATCTTCCTGTGCTAAAAAGATATTGCTTTGCATCTACAGGCCTCAACAAAGAGAGCTGCAGATTACATTTTGTCTTTAGGAAAAACTAGAGATAAACTTATCAAAGTCATCAATCGCTCTTTTGAATCCATTGTTGTATGTGGAGATTTTAACATTGATTTTCTGGTCGAATCTTGCGAGAAAGAGCAGTTTCTTAACTTAATTAATTCCTTCAATTTAGATATTACAATAAAAGTACCTACACGGATCACAGTAAATTCAAAGAAGGCAATCGATCAAATTATAATTAACAAAACCACTACTCGACATGAAATTGAAACAAAAGATTTAGGATACAGTGACCACGATGCACAAATTCTTACCATTATACGAAATGCGAACAATGACACAATAAATAATACACGTATGAGTAGAGTGTTTTCTAAAAGTAAAATAAAATTATTCATTGATTACTTGCTGCAGGAGTCATGGGACGCAGTTATAATACTATTGATACAAACGATAAATATATTCTTTTTTTCAACGCTTTCATTTCATTTTAACACTTGCTTTCCTCTTCAGAAAAGAAAATTAATATTTCACGCAAAAAACAATTCTTGGATAACACAAGGGATTAGAACATCATGTAAAAACAAACGAATTCTATCTTTCATTTCTAAGCATCATAACGTATCTCAAGATTTCCTCCTGTACTTTAAAAAATACAAATCATTGTTAAGAAAAGTCATAAGGCAGGCTAAAATCATGAAACACGATCAGGATATTTTGAACTCAAATAACAAAACAAAATCAATGTGGGATATAGTAAAAAATGCGACCAAACCAACTAGAAACCTTATAGAGAATGTTGTTTTAAAAGATAACGATAGAGATGTGAACGATCCGGCAACAGTGGCTAGTCTCTTTAACCAATACTTTTCGAGAATTGCTGTCGATCTCACTAAGGGTTTTCAGCCACAAAATTCAACATCTGACGTTTCCCTAAAAGTCTTAGACACTATGTTCGTTTCCGAAACCTCTTCCTATGAAATTCTCAAAATAATCGGTAAATTAAAAATAAATATTCGGCCGGTTTAGATGAATTTCCGGATTGTTTTGTTAAAGACGTGCGCGCCAGCCATTATACACCCGTTAACTCACATATTTAATGCATCCTTATGCACCGGAATTTTTCCAGATATTTTTAAAACAGCTAAGATTAAGCCGCTCTTCAAAAAAGGCAACAAAAATGAAGTTCAAAATTATCGGCCAATTTCTCTTTTGTCAGTTTTTCAAAAATATTAGAGAGACTTTTTTATGTGCGAATGGAAACCTTTCTGAATAAACACGACGCGTTTTCAAATTGCCAACATGGATTCCGGAAATCAAAATCTACGGAAACAGCCATTTTTTTCTTTTCTTAAGGATGTTGCCTCATCATTGGATCAAACGAAGCAACTATTGGAATATTTTTAGATCTTTCAAAGCTTTTGACGTCATTGATCATAACATTTACTTTCAAATTACCTTCGTATGGAATCCGTGGTATTGCTCTAGATTGGCTATGTTCGTACCTAAACAACGATCTCAGAGAGTAGAAATACCTTACTGGAATGATGGAAACTTTATGTACACACCTTTCCGGTCCTTTGCCAATTGTACGTGGAGTCCCGCAAGGATCGATTTTAGGCCCTATTCTCTTCCTATTATACGTAAATGACATGCCCTTAGCGATTCAAACGGAAGAACAGTTCTCTTTGCGGATGATACAAATATTCTTTGCAACAAAGAAACCGTAAATAGTACAATATCAGACGTTTCAAATTGGTTCCGTAATAACAAATTAAAAGTAAATGAAAATAAAACAGTTTCAATGCAGTTTTCCATATCAAATAAAAAATTCTGTACTCCATTGAAAATGAACGGTGTGCCATTGACTGATGTTAATGTAACAAAATTTTTAGGTCTATCAATTCAGTCAAACCTCAAATGGAATGCCCACTTAAATGAATTGAACACAAAATTAAGCTCATTATGCTACGCGTTCAGAATTCTTTCAAATTCCGTCAGCCTTCATACAGCTCGTTGTGTATATTTTGCCAATGTTCACTCCCGCCTGAGATATGGCATAATATTTGGGGAAACACATCTTATAGTTCACAGACTTTCAGATTACAAAAAAGAATTGTACGAATAATAAGCAAATCCAACCCACGTGATTCTTGTAAGTCACTCTTTATTAATCTAGGAATTTTACCATTACCTTGTCTCCTGATTTACGAATCAGTAGTTTTTGTCAAAAATGACTTACTTAAGGACGGGAATATATTTTCAGCAAACGCCGATGTCTATAAGTATAACACACGACGTAGTAATCATATTCACCAGGTGGCAGTATCAACAGCTCACTACAAAAAATTCACATACAATTCATGTACATTACTCTACAACACTTTGCCAGAAGACATTAAACGATTAAATTCAATAGAAAAGTTTAAGTCCCAAGTAAAATCTTTTCTGCTGCATAACTGTTTCTATACAATTCGAGACTATACCGAGCATCAAAAAGGAAAGTAGAATTAATTTTAACAATGATAGTTAATGTAATTATTTATCATTTGGACTGTATAATTCTAAAGAACCTGTAACAAGTATTGTACCACAGTTTCTGGGTTGATGGCCCCCATCTCGATCAGGTTTTTCGTCCAGTTTCCCTGATCCTTGAGCAAATGCTGAGATGGTCCCTTGTTTTGCTTCTGGACATAAATGTAACTTCATTATTTGTGCACGTCTTCTGAATTTCAGTGGGAAATATAGTTATTCAAATTATCGTTTTTCATATTATCGCGGCAAAAAGTATTATTCTTTCATGAAGAACATGAGGGTTCAGGGCAGAAATTTATAGCTAATTTACCTTTGAAAATATATTTTATTATATAGGAGCGAATATTTTGTCAACAAAACTCGAAAAAAACTCTCTTTTCTGTATTCAAAATTCGACTAGAATATGGTTTAGGATAGAGACCACAGAATTATGAAAACGTGCACAAAATTCACTTCTCCCCATAGCTCGTCATACGCAGTTTTTAACTGTTTTTGACGTAAATAAATAAATAAATAAATAAATAAATGAAACGAAAATTTATATATGCACGTAACGACATGAAGTGTCGTACGTCTCTTTTTATTATTAGAAATTTTTAATCAATCTCTTTCATGACCTTTTACGCATTATCGTATTATTTAACTTGACAATTAATTTCCCTAGTGATGGCCATCAACTAATTGTTAAAATTTTAATTTTTAATTATTGCTTTAACCAAAATCTTAATTATTCTTGGGGCTTGTACATCAAAATTTAGCTGGTTTTGTCTTTCTCGAATTCGGGATTTCGCGGAAATACTTCCTTGTCCATTCGGCGTCAGCACACTTGGCAGTTGAATACCAGTTCAGCTTCACAGCACCATATCTTCTTCTGGATTCCGATGTCCACTTCAATCCACACTTGTTAATTAGCTAGTCTCAGAAAACTTCCTACGATCCTGATACTACTAAAAATCCCTATATTACTAAAATTTAACTATATAATTCTTACACCGAGTTCCAATCTCAAATGAATCATCAAAGATGACGATTACAGTTCGTACATCTCGATTCTATCACGCGCTAGTCTCAAGAAACTATAAATTCAGAGTACACAATCCTACATCCTATCGCTACCAGATCCTGACAAGAAGTGTAAAATTCAAAAATGTTCTACTTCGTTCTTTTTTCCAATGTCTCTTGTTTCTATTCTTGTCACGTAGTCCTTCTCGTGTTTTTAATCCCTATGTTATTGCTAATCAAATCAATAAATGACTAATCTCTTCTGGTTAACAATGTTCCTATTTCTTTATGTTATTTTTCGTGATAATTTATTAATAAAACTATTTTCCCCCATTCTTCGATTAAATATATATCATTTTTTCATATTTCTACGTATTAGTTTTCACTCCAAATTACGTATTGAAGTGCACGAAAATTGAGGGCTTCTCCGATGCACTTCAATACTAGGTGGTACCCGGCGCGTTGCTGCCGCAAAAGAAATAATTGAGAAAATATTCCTCTCCCCCTCTCTTTTCCCCTCTCTTTTTTCTCCTCTCTCCTTCTCCCTCTGTCTTTTTCCTCCTCTCTCATTTTACCCACTTTCTCTCTTTTCCATAGATGGAACAGATCTGTGTTTCTTTCCCCTCTCTGTATCTCTTTTCTCCCTCTGTCTCTTTTCTCCCTCTCTGTGACTCTTCTTCCCCTCTGTCTCTTCTTCGTCCACGCTCTGACCCATTTTCCCGTTCTCTCTTTTCCTTCTCTCTCCATTCCCCCTCTCTATTCCCCCTGTCTATTTTCGTTCTCTTTCAATATTTTCCCTCTCTCTATTTTCCTTCTCTTTCACTATTTCCCTTTCTTTCTCTATTTCCTTCCCTCTATTTTCACTCTCTATTTATTCCTCTCTTTTCCTCTCTCTTTTCTCTCTCTCTATTTTTCCTCTCTCTCTCTCTCTTTTCCCTGTCTCTTTTTCACTTTCCTGTCATCAACTTGCGCCGCCTGCTCCTTGTGTTCTCCTCGACCTCGCCCCACAGCACACGGCAATGCCCAGCAACAATGAAGCTCACGTGCATTGGGAATTGCATTTAACTGAAAGGCTATCATGTGCTCTAGCGCCATGGTACTGAAGCGCCATCTTGTGCTGTAGCACCATCTAGTGGAGTTACAATAATTGTACTATGTGTATGTTCTTCCCGCAAGTGCAAGCAATAAGTTGACACATTTTTATCGCAATATGATGCCTGCTACGGCAGCGCGTTAAGCACGAACCAACAAACATTTATTTTTATATTTTAGATTAATTTTCTGTATAATTATTTTTCTAGCTGAAGAACCCCGCATTGCCGGGTATCATAATTTTGTATTAAACAGAAAGAGAATTCCCGCTCTGTGGCAGAGCCTACTCCTATCTATTCTGTATATTCCCTCCTCGCTATCACGCCTCTCTGCCTTGCTCCAATCTGGAAAAACCTGCTCTTCAGTACACACTAAAACAATTCTCACTAAAAAATATTTAAATTTTAATCCTATTGGGGTTCCAGCTCCCAAACTCCTTTCTCTTTATAACTGAAAATAATAAACAAATCTAAAGTAAAAATTAAATGCATGTAGTTATGTATATTCTGTTTGTGGAATTTTATATATTATATACCAAAACTTTCAATCAATTGGCACATTATAAATCTTACTCTTTTTCATATTTTTTCTTCGCGCGTATTTATATAGAAAAGTTTGAAATTGATCTTGCCGCATAAATCGAAGTTTAGAAATAGTTAAAGTAATTTTAATTGGATACCTGTTTTAGGATCCTTCATAAATTGATGCTGACCAAAAAGAGCTATTAACCCCTTATGCAATTATAATATCTCCAAAAATCCGAGATAACAGTGGATCACGGCTTGACAAAACTTTTTCTATTATTTAAAATAACAACCTTCAAAACCCCAGCCTTGTGACACATTAAATTCCTCCAAATACCCTTTTGCCAATACTGTTTTACTTTAATTGTATAGCTGTTTTACTAAAAATTGTATTATTGCCGAACTGTCAGCAGTTTAACCGTTCCTTCAACACCCAAAGGTACTCTCTACTATATTAAAACACTTCTCTGATTCATGCACCCCTCCGCCAGTTTCAGAATAGCACGTAAATCGCACTGTCGCTCACCTAACCTGCCAATACGTAATAATTATGCTTAATATACTACAGTTAAACATATGTGATTCATACCTTTTTACGGCAATGTTAACCACATTCATCAGAAAATGATATCTTCCAAACATTTAGTCTCTTGTACACTTAATGTACTCACGTCTACACGCAATTAAAATCAATAATCAAGTTACTTTTCTAAATAAAGCGGAAAAAACTATTACTATTACACTAAAACAAATATTTAAGGTTAGACAACTGACTGTGAAAAATAAACAAACAAAAGTCCTCTAAATACACAATTCTTTACATTGATGAAATCAGTAATAGATTTCAGACGTCGTCTTCTGGTGGCGCGCAGCAAAACTATTGACATGGATGCACTCTCGAATCTGTTATGTAACGCTAGGCTAGACAGTTCAAGGAAGCTATCACAAAAGTTTCATCGGTATTCGTTCAGTAGATTCAGAGATTATCGCGCTGTAAGTCAAGATGGTTCTGTCTTTATATATTAGTGTAGATATGGACATCCCATACATTTCCAACGATATGGAAACAAGCTACAGTAATACCATTGGCGAAACCAAATAAAGATAACATGTCACCAAACAATTATAGACCTATTTCACTAACATGCAACCTATGCAAACTGCTCGAAAAGATGATAAACCGAAGACTTAAATGGGTTCTAGAAAGTAATTATTGAATCACCCCAAATCAATTTGGATTTCGTCAATTTCGTTCAACTATTGATCACGTGAACCATATGCATACAGATAATTGTGAAGCATTTAATAATAATCAATATTGCACTATAGTATCCCTAGATATCGAAAAAGCTTATGATATGATTTGGAAGCACCGTCATCATAAAAATCCTCATTGAAATAGGATGCAGGGGACATATATTACATTTTATATATAATTTCTTAAATAACAGGTAGATTCAAGTACGAGTTCAAAGTCATCTTTCAGAACCTAAAGTTGGTTCAAAACGGAATCCCACAAGGATGTCATAAGTTTTTCCCTATTTCTCATAGCCATTAACCATATGATTTCAACCATACCAAAACCAATCAAAATACGTGTTTTTGCAGATGATATCACCCTTGTATGTATTGGAAGAACAATATCAATGATTGAAGTTCTCCAAGATGGCTTAAACAAACTAATAAAGTTTCTGTAATACATCAGATTCAAATTTTCATCAACAAAATCAATGTACATGATATTGGCAAAAAAATTCTAGAGAGCAATCCCTGAACCCAAACTCTTCCTAGGAAACAAATAACTGAAACAGTGTAAAGAAATGAAATCCTGGATCTTATTTTCGATACCAAATTATTATGGAAACCGTACATAAGAAACCTAGTCATTCAGTGTAAGCAACGAATCAACACCCTGAAAGCTTTATGCTCCAAAATTGAGTTAACCAAGACATCCTAATGAACACACACATATCATTTATTCGAGCGAAATTATGGATGTACAATATACGGTTCTGCCAAAAACTCCATTTTAACTTTATTAGATCCTATACAAACAACTTCAGTAAGATTAGCAATTGGAGCATTTTGGCAGAAGGCCACGAATTACCATTACAGTTAAGAAAAGAACTTGTAACCCTTAAATACACGTCATTAACCATGTCTTAAAAATAATCCTATGCACCAGAGCAAATATCAATATCAAGTGAACTTCAACAGCCCTTAACCTACCAAAAACCTGTACCACACAGAATACGAACCCTCAAGAACGAATTGTCACAAATAGGGAATTCTCAATGCCACGCCAAATCCATCCAGTTCCACCATGGGAGAAACTGAAATTTATAATTGATGACCACATTCTGAATGAAACGTACGGCAAAGATAGCACTATAGTGGGACAAGTTTGAAATCTCCCTTTTGGGAGGGGCTTAGTTTTGCGGGCTTCTCCCACCGCTGCTACAGTGCCAGAATATCTTAACCTACTGCGCGCATGCGATTCGTCGCCCTCCCCAGCAAGGAGAAGCTATAAGTCATCAATGTCATTGCAGCCTTCGCTGTGACGTCATTGTCGTCCTCAGAGGAACTGTCGTCGACACGTCTGTTTTCATATATTCTTCGATTTTCTTAACGTGTTTACAACACTTCTTCCATTGATTTGGACAATATTTAGAAAATAATATTCGGCATACATTTTCTTTAACTCATAGACGGGTACCGATGCTTTCTTTCGTAACATGATTCTTAATGGAACTCGAAGACGAAAAGGACAGGACTGAGGACCAGGGGCGATGCTTCCAATACATGTTTCTTTTACTGAATCTTAATATATTAAGAGTCAGCGTTTGTGTACAGACAGCTGAAACTGTTTTGATTTGGATGGCTGACACTTTTACTGCTGCGCGTTGGGCCACGAACAAAGCAGCTGTCTATGCGTTCAGACCCCCCCTCCCCTCGACCGGCCACGTCGCCTGGCGCGCAGAGCGAGTGAGAGAGCGATATTTTCAGGGGAAGTGAGCGGTTGATGGTGGGAGTCACCCCTCCTCGCGCATGCGCATTCGGAGGGAGTTTTGTAGGTTGTGCCACTGTAACGTTGTGTACAAAAGCTTATTGAGAGAATTATCGCATAATTATATAAACTACCCCCATATATACAGATGGATCAATGATGGATGGAAAAAAGGTTGTGCCATCATCTTTGAAGACCAAGAACTTCTCTTTAAATTGCCAGATTCATTTTCAATATTTTCCTGTGAAGCTTTCGCTATAGATAAAGCCATAGATCTAATCACCAATTCGTAATTAAACAGAGCCATAATTTTTACTGATTCCACAACAACTTTAGATGCATTAAAGAACCATGAGAACAAAAATTCAAGAATACAGTTAATGCAAAGAAAACTACAAAATTTGATGGAAAATAATATTAAAAAAGTGTTGGCATGGGTCCCGGCTCATCAAAGAAATAGCAGACACAGCAGCAAAAACAGCTATTTCCAAGGAATTGATTAGAAAAGTACCAATTACTGTAGAATAACAAAAAAGGGCTATTAATAAGTGGATCTGGAAAAAATGGAACAGCATCTGGAAGAACTCAAGGACAAAATTACACTTAATCCGTAATAAAGTGTGGGAGCATCAACCGTATATCAAGAAAAGGAAAATGCAATATTTAATGACTAGACTACAAATACAGTCACTCTCATAAATATTCGGTCACGTTATATTTCTTTATAATTTTTATTTTATCACAATAGATTTGAGTTATAATACAATAGAATATGAAAATAAACCAGCACACCTTGAAACCACAATAATGCATTCAATTTTTATCAAAGAAAATAAATAAACCTTTTATTGTAATTTTACAAAAAACAATAACCTTAAGAGACCGTCAAAAATATTCGGCCACGTAACATAAATAACACAAAACATTTTTCCACTTAGATATTTACAATACAAAATTAAAAGTTCAGTACTTTGTACAGCCTCTTTTACTTTTTATCGCCTGCTCGAGTCGTCTGGGCATACTGCTGATGACATTCTTCAAATAAAGTGGGCTTAACTCCTCTAATTCGTCTTTCAGCCGGTCAGCTAAATTTTGTACTGAAGTTGGCGGTCTCATTCGCAGTGATTCCGTCAATTTACCCGAAACATTTTCAGTGGGGTTAAGGTCGGGTGATTGTGGTGGTGTCTCCAAACCTTTTGGGCAGTTGTAAAGCAGCCATTCCCTCACGACGTGTGCCTTATGTTTGGGATCATTATCCTGATACAGTTTGAATGAATTCCGAATCCCACGTTTTTCGACCTGTTGATGTAAATTGTTCCCCAGAAGGGTCAAGTAGTTTTCCTTCGTCATCATTTCTTTAATAAAAACTAATTCTCCTAACACAGACGACGCAATACATCCCCACACCATCGCCTTTCCTCCTCCGTGTTTGATTGTATACTGCAGGGCCGCTCAACCATTTTCTACGAGGAGGAGCCGCCGGTTGCTCTCTCCTCTTTCGCCGCACAAAGAGCAAATGACGTCATCAAATATTGATCGGCAGCATGTGGCACAGTGGGTCGCGTCGTATTTCTACGGGGTATTTTCCGTTGTACGGAATGAAAAATACTCACTGCTCTGGGAAAGGATATTACGACAGAAAAAACAGTAAAATACTTTTGTAACATTTATTGGAACAGTTACTAGATATGAACATATCAGTGTAATTTGGAAATTAAAAAAACAATTTGCAATGCAGCATGGAAAGGAGAGTATCTTTTTGCAGATTGCGCCCCCAATGCCAAATGTTTAGTTGCAAAAAAATTGCTCAATAGCATAAAGAAATTTAATAGCGGTAGCATTACACAGTTTATCATGCTGCTGAATATGAAAAGTATTATAAAGGTTGCACAAAAAATGTTATTAAATTAACAAGTAATAAAAATACTATAAGTAAAGGAAATTAAAATTAAAAATGAAGTTGATTGCAAAATCAAATACTCTTATTACACCTTTAAATGTTTTTTCTCGCAATATAACTTTCTATATTTGGAAGAGATGACTTGGTGCTATTGAGCCGCAACATGCATTTCAGATTGTGATCTGTAATTGTACTTCTCATTCGAGATTTACAAATTTTCAAAGACGCAAAAAATTGCTCACAGTTGTATGTGGATCACAACGTACTTAACAATTGAGCAGCATTCCAATGCAGTTTTGGAAAACGTTTTTTTCTGGGAAGTTCATTTCCTAATTGCTCACGTTGTAGTATCGGTATGCAATAAAATTAAACTCATTTGTATTGTGTTATTTTACTGTCAAAACAACACGAACATCAAAATACATCCAAAACTTACTTCTAGTGAGTCATTGTTTTACAGAACACTGAAAACTTCCTCTTGTTCTTCTTGAGCATTTTTGTCATTTTCATCAGCATGGTTAAATGTATAACGTCGTCGCAAATTAAACTTCTTCACGTGATTGAACCCTTTTTGTAAACTAAACATTTGGCATAGCTGCCGTAGTCGGCGAAAAGATACTTTTCTTCCCATACTGCATTGAAAATTGCCGGTGTAGATGCTCTGGTCTGTGAAGTGCTCGCGTCAACTTCCATGTTTCCGCGACTGGAGGACACTGTATCAGAGGTTATCGCAAGGCGCGCAACGCTCGGGCTCCGGTGTCCCGCTCTCGGCTGAACACGGCTCCACGCTGCCTATTTGCTCTGCTTGAGCGGCCCTGGTATACTGGATGTTTTTGGCTTTCAACTCTTCTCGAGGTTCGCGCCACACTAATGTTTTTCCATCAGATCCGAAAACGTTGAATTTTGATTCATCCACGAATAACACGTTTTCCCACCATGCACTGTCTTTGCGAGTTTCCCACGGTGACCGAATATTTTTGAGCCTCGTCCATTTAACGGTCGAATTAATTTTTATTTTTTACACGGAACGGATAATGTAAACAGATGTAACGATGAATCCTATTTGTAGACAATCTATATTTGAAATATTTTCAATAAGTATTAGTTCATGGTGGGACTATATTGTAGTGATTATCGTCTAATTTTCGAATATTACATAAGCGACCGAATAGTTTTGGGTCGCTCCAACTTGACTCATTCTTATATCATGACCAAAACACCAGTGAACAGGTGGCCTAAATGTGGGACTACAATCTCAATTTTCCATATTTTAATAGAATGCAAAGATTACCAATGTGACAGAAGTGGATTGCCTAATAACATGAAGAATTGTTTAGACAATGTTGACAGTGTGTACAAAGTTATGAACTTTTTAAAACAAATTGGTGTACATAACTGTATATAGGATGTAAACTCTGTAAATGTAAAAGTAAAAGTCGCTAATGACCTATCTGTCGATGCGACTATAAATAAATTTTAAAAAATGGTATCCAAATCTAATATGTATAATTCGTTGTAGTTTCATATTTCGCACTGTCATATATCGACAACAAACATTTACAATATAATTTAAAAGGCAATATTACTTGAACTGTATGTGATCATAGCTCTCGCCGATTGCTCTTTAAATTTACGCGCTGTGGTTCGAATTGCGATTTCTAATTGGTGATCCTCACACCTAGAGTGTGTCTCATCCCCAGCCGTAATCGATTTTCGCATTTGCACCCGAGCTGCTCGCGCGCAGCTCCTGACGTCAGTGAAAGTGCAAAATGCTGTGCAGGCTTGGCCTAGTAGATGACGAAACGTTCCATGGAATATCCAAGTACCTCAGTGTCCAACTTAGAAAACTTCCAAATGTCTTCATATGGCTGTGGAAGTCAAAATAAAAATCAAACAATATGGAGAGACATGTCAGACCGCGTTTCTATGTTTTTGACCCTTCATGTAAAGTACCCTCAACAATCAAAATATCTGGTCGAAACTCTCAAAACCTCGAGTTTGTTCAGATCAATCGCGGAATATCAATTTTGGAGAAAATCGGCTGACGGGTTTAGGCGCTATCGTTGCCACAGACGGACAGACAGACGTTTTGCCCTCAATCGGTATCAACGCCCCTTAAAACATGGATTCTGGCTACACCACGTGTGAGAGGAAGTAAATAGTAATATTTATAGGAAGAGGATTTACCTGCTTTTGCGTTTCCAGGACACGTCAATAACAATTTTTCTGCCGAAAATTCGCCGTTTTCCGGTGCACAATTAAATCACTTTCTCCTCTTACGAAGTAAGTGCGACAATGTAAAAATCGATTGATGATCAAAAAGTTAATGGAGTACTAGTATATCTCCCACGAGGAAGAAGTGGATGAGTTCTTTGCAGAATTACAAAACTAGGCAGCGCGAGAATCATTAATTACGGAAATAATAATGTAACAAATAATTAAATGTAACAATTTCTTGTAATTAAGGTGTTTATACAAACATATTTCATTCAAGTATATTTCAGGTAAAGAAGCATGTGATGAATGGAAATCCTTTTTTCAGTATGTTTTATTTCAGAAACATAAGTCAATCATGTTTGTTAGTAAAAAATTTAAAAAATAGAATTTAACTTTTTGTTAATGAGACTATAATTCTATATAATATGTAGAAAACAACTTTTCAAAAATTGACACAATGTTTGTAACAGAGCCTCATTAGAAGGTTTTTTGTTCGTCCTGAAAAGTTACTTGTCAGTGACTTATGTTGTTTCTGAAATAAGCCATTCATATACGACACGGCACGAAAAGTCGTTGACAACGCGGAAGTCGTTGACAAAACGGAAGACTCACTTCACTGCTTTTCTCCAGACCCGCCTTCACCAGAAAGTTTTAAACAATCCACTTCTCTATATAAGAATTGTTCAGCCCCCTTTCGATGTTCTAAAGCATCTTCCGCCTAGCACTTACACGTACGCCACTCACCCTCCGACACCGGCCACAAAACGATCTCGAACAACCTCACCTCTAATAAAACAACCCCTCATATTCTCTCTGTCGACTCCTCCTCTTCTCTCCTTCCCTTCCCCTCTCTCCGAACACCGTCTTGTACGAGGTAGAGAGAGATTCCTTTCCCCTCCCAATCGCCTTTCCGTTTGCTACACGCACCAGCGTCATTGACCCTAACTAGGATGAGCTTAAATGCAGGCCCAGATAAATCAACGCCAGCCGAAGTCTACTTCTCGATAATAATAAATTCATGTATATGTAATGTGTGACTGTTTTATGTATATATGCAAATGTGGGTCATTTGGTTGTGTTTGCGATCTAAGTGGATCATTTGCCACCGAGTGACAAGTCAAAATCAATTTGACTGAATAGACAAGTAAATCTTACAATGCTCCGTTTGGCGATATGCAACAATCTTTCTATTCCTTCAACTGATCTTCCAATCTAAATTTGATTGTCAAGAATTTTTTTCATTATTAATTATTTTGAAATTAAATATTTATCAGTGAATCGGTAATATTCGACGTATTCTCAACCATGAAATATATTCCAAGCATTGAACACATAAACAGCTTTACTGCACCTATCTACTAAATTCTAGTTTTCTTTCTCTTTTTAAGGATTATTACAGAATTAGTAATGCTTAAGATCTGAATTTCGTTCTGTGTAATTTTTGAAAAGTGACCATAAACGAAGATATGGACAAACTGTAAACTAATTATGTTTCTTTCACAGTCGCCGGGTGGGCGTTACTCCATTCCAGAAATGGTGATAATCGCCATCGTAGCGGGCTTCCTTAGTATGATCACCGTCGTGGGAAACTCCATGGTGATGATTTCCTTCAAATCGACAAACAACTCCAAACTATTAGCAACTACTTCCTGTTCAGCCTCGCGGTGGCGGACTTCGCCATTGGGCTCATATCCATGCCGCTGTTCACGGTGTCCACCATCCTGGGCTATTGGCCGCTAGGGCCTCACATCTGCGACACGTGGCTGGCCCTAGACTACCTCGCCAGCAACGCGTCGGTGCTCAACTTGCTCATCATCAGCTTCGATCGATACTTCTCGGTGACGAGGCCGCTCACTTACCGCGCCAAACGCACCACGAACAGAGCTGCCATCATGATAGGTAAGTCTGTTGCCTCTGCAGCGTCTTTCATCAGGAGGTCCTAGGGTTCGAGTCCCGACGGTGGCGAACTTTTCGACACTAGCTCATTAGCTAAGTCGAATTTAACCGCTGTCTGAAGGAGAATTCTAGCGGCCGCCTGTACTAATCGGTAATTTTCCTTGGTTTTCCCCAACAATATTAGATGAATGCCGGGACGCGCGCGCCCACACACACACACACACACACACACAACCACACATATCGGGGGACTAATGAAATGCTTAGAGCTTGCATCGGTTGCAGAAGTGCCTCAGAGGGTGGGAAAGGGGCACAAGCGTGAAAGATGTTTCAAAACAATTACATTTGTGTAATTTTTGAAAGAAACAAAAGAATACCTCGAAGTGGCATTGATGTCATGTTGTATAATTCATTTGCTACTATCAGTTTAAACAATTTTAAGAAAAATATTAGAGTTGTTTTAAAAAAATTGGCGTTAAAGCGTTTCTGACAATGCGGAATTTTGAACTCGTTTTCACAAAAAAACTGTTGTTTTCGAGAAAATTTATATGACATTGTTTAAAAGACATGTACTCATAAATGCAACAATGTAGACAAATTACCTCAAATGTAAATATTAACAACGTGAGAGAGATAAAAAAATTAAATTTTTGTACTATTTGAAAAATAAAACAAAAGAATTCAGCAAAATGGCATTTATGTCTTCTTATAGAGTGCATTTAGCACTATCTCTACCAAGTATTGAAGTGAGACACCGTTTTACTCACAGAAAACACGCCGTCCTTGTTTTCTAATGTTTAAATGTGAAATAATTTTAGCCATTGTAAGGTATATGCGTGACGAATATTTTCTGCACAGAAGACGAATCCCAATACATGAATGAGGATCAAACCTCATAACACATTTGGTTGTAGATGTAACTTGTAAAACACCAGAGTTTCAATGAATTATCAGTCCCAAAATCTGAAAATTGATCTACTTTCTTTATTATTTCATATACGAAATGCGACGTCATGTTCTCTTAAATTACGATAGGGAACAAAAACTAGGGGTGCTACAGAATGGCACAGACTTTCCCGAATTAGTTTTCTATTTCTTTGGGTCTCCGCTAGCTATTTCGAATTGCCACATACCCTTGCCAGCTGCCATCTATCACCTCCAGAAGTAAATTTTTTTGTCATTTTCTTAATTTTTCGGTTTCCTATTGGTAGAACGGAAATATTAATTTTAGAATATTAAAGAACACAAAAACTTAGTCCTAAATGGCAATTGTCTTTTAAAAATGGTGTGCCGTTTTAACGAAAATTGCGTCTTAGCTACTAAAAATGCGAAATTTGAAGCTCATTTTCACAGATTTGTTTTGAGTTTTCAGAGTACTTTATTTGAAGTTATTTGAAGCACTTACACTCACAAATATAATAATTTTTACAAATTGCTGGTAATGTGCATATTAAAGATGTGAGAGATCTTTCAAAAATTTACATTTATGTAATTTTTGAAAAACCAAAAATGTAACTTAAAATAAACTTAACGTCATATTAAAGAGTGTAATTAGCACTATATGTTACAAAAGTTTGAAGAAAACATTTGCAGTCATATATGAGAAAATGGTGTTTGAGCGGTTCTCAAAATGTGGAATTTTGAGCTACTTTTCACAGAAAACGGTTGTGATTTCGAGAAACTTTACTTGACATTATTTAAAGCACGTGTACTCATAAATATAATTATGTGAAAAAATCGCCGCTAATGAAAATATTAACGACGTGAGAGACAAACCAAAAAAATTACATTTTTCCGATTTTTGAAAAAACGAACGAATAGAGCAATATAGCGTTTCGCGATCTCATAAAATACATTAGGCACTATCCCAATTTTTTTTAATTTAATTTTTTTAATTTTTTAAAATGTTTTCAAAATCAGGCATTTCAACGAACATAAAACCAGCACCATTCTCTTAAGCTTCCTTTGTGCTATCTCAGGTCCCAGTTTAATCAAAAAACGTTGTGCGGTTTTTAAGAAAAAATAGTTTAAAGAAAATAAAAAATTGTCTATGTTTGACAATTTTTAGAAAAAAATACTAATGTTCTTGAAAAATTGAACATGACCTTATTTGAAGACATTGAAGTGTTTTTATAAATACATTTCATTAAGAAAAAATTGTATCTTCATAACTGTAGTTGTAGGAAGATGCCGAAAAAAATTTTGAATTTTTCAATTTTTGAAAAATCAGTTTTCAACCAACATATCAACCTACATCATTCTCTTATATGACCTTCAGACTATCTAACAACAAAATTTAGTCAAAATTGTTGGGCCATTTTTTTGAAAATTTTGAAAATGTCCAAGGGGCTTCATATAAAGTATCCTCCGAAATAAAAATATCGGTTTCAAATTCAAGGTGCCGCGAGATCATTCAGATCCATCGGGGAGTATCAATGTTGGAGAAAATCGGCTGAACGGTTTAGTCGCTAGCGATGTTCACAGACAGATAGATGGACGGATGGACAGACGTTTGGCTTTTAGTTGGTTTTTCGGTATCAAGGACCTACAAAATAGGGATTCTTGCTGCACCACGTGTTAGAAGATTTTTTCCCCGTAATTTAGCAACTGAACTTATCCACCTTTTCGTTACCAGGGCTCCGTAATAAGAGTTTTTCTGCCGAAAATCCGCCGTTTTTTTCGCGCAGCATTACATAACTTTCCCTTTACTATAATTTCCCCTACACTATACGTACGTACGTATAGTATACGGAAAAGTTAAAAGAATGACTGCTGCGTCTCTAACCAAGTAGATTTCACGCACGCTATTTGTGGGTTAATTTATTCACTTCACAATTTCTTTTAAGCAAACTGCATAGAGATACATCATTTTAATATTGTTTAGTATTACTATCTATAGGATTTTGAAATGCCTCATATCACTATACTGCGATTTCTCTAACTGCGTCCCTCAAGGCCACTCAAATCCCATCTTTCGCGATGGAATATGTCACGGCATTTCGCGTCTTTTCAGTCGTTCCGCTAGATTTCGAACGATCGCGACCGTATGAAGCAGTGCTTGCGATCATGCGACTTCTACTGGCAAGACCGAGAAAAGACGCGAAATGCCGTGACATATTCCATCGCGAAGATGGGATTTGAGTGGCCTTGAGGGACGCAGTTAGAGAAATCGCAGTATATAAGTGACCAAAATTTCTCGTAATGCGGGCATTTGCGTATGTATTAAAGCGGCCAGAAGGTCTCGGGAATGGTCGCCGACCAGCGCTCCTGCGGCCACAATGTGAAACTTCGTCCGTTCGCTAGCTTCCATAAGGATTGGCGAAGTGCCGCGGCTGTTAGGCATACTAGCGGGCTATGAATTAACAGAATATAGGTCTGAATTTGACGCTATGAAACGTAAAACATTCCGAGGTTTCATCTAAAAGAACTTTTCATCGTCCCTCTTATTCGATCAGAACATTACAATCACTTTCATTAATCATCTATTGTTACATTGTGTTTCCAATGTTCACCAATGTTAATTCAATTATATTGGCAAACTATTGCAGTATATATGCAATAACACTGCCACTGCACTCTGAGGGGACAGACTTCCGGCTCCTGTAATTGGTATTCTAAGTGATTGGCACGTTGAAACACATTTTAGGAGATGGTGATATTATGGGACATTCTAAACAAGTAAAGCGAGAAACAACAAATTGTCAAATACAATTTCACAAATTTGAGTTTGAATAATCGTCGCACGAAGCTTGAAAAGATCCTTTGAAACGCAGCAATCTTGCCTAACACACTCTGTTGCCTGTAAACAGTGAATTCATTATTTTTTAATTTCTCATATACGTATGTACACTCATCGTCATAAAAAAAAGCTGCACCCCGAGGGACCATACTGATCCGTTGCAAACTTGGTAGCTGTTTTGCACACCATTCGCTAAGCCAATGATTTCGTTTTCACGGTCAGCCGCGCACCGGGGAGTCGGGGGTAAGGGAGTGACGTCGTGCCCACCAGCCGCGAAAAGAGGGTCTCAAACGTCCTCGCTGGCCATTGCGACATCGGGAATCGTCGCCAGAGCGCCACCTGCACGTACACTTCTCCTAGGCGACGAGTTCGACAGCCGGTTGTCCAGATAGAAGCTTTCGAGAGGGGCCGCACCGTGGGTCTGCGGGAGGCTGGTTTGTCCTGTCACCGTATTGCGCGCCACACCGGTCGTACGGACACCACCATCGCCCGCTGTTGGCGGCAATGGATTGAAGAAGGCACGCACACACGACATGCAGAATCTGGACGTCCGCCACGCACCACGAGGAGGGAGGCCCGACGGATGGTCCGCAACGGGCGACCAGATCCAACGGCAACTATAGGTTCTTCAGTGGTGATTCAGTGGGCTGTGCAGCCTGCACTGTCACATCCTGTAAGTGCCAGTACCACTGGCAGGCGGTTGCACAACGCAGGGCTCGCCATACGCTGACCGTTATGACGCCTGCACCTCACGCCCCAGCAACGTTGCTACAGACTTGCCTGGTGTCGGGAACGACAAATCTGGGGCCATGCAGACTTCCAGTGCGTCATTATCAGTTAAGAGTCCCGCTTCTGCCTTGATGGCGACGACCACCCGGTCCGTGTCTGGAGGCGCAGTAGGAAGCGCCACGACGAGCGATTTGTGATGTCCCATCACACGTCCCTCCAGCCTGGTGTGATGGTGTGGGTGATATTCTATGGTGCCCGTTCACCGTTAGTGTTCCTCGGAGGCTCCGTGACAGCCGCACGGAACGTTCAGGAGATCCTTCAACCGGTGGCCCTGCCGGTCGTGAACACCCACGCCCATGCCCTATTTCAACAAGAAAACGCGCGTCTGCATACCACAGCCATCTCCCGAGCATGCCTTGCAGCCGTGGATACTCTGCCATGGCCAGCCGCATTGCCAGGCCTTTCCCCGATCGAGAATGTTGGGGGTGCTCCGGAGTATGCGAACCCCACCCCTAGCCACCAATTTGCAAGAACCGCGCGCTCAGGTGCGGGCTGCATGGAATGGACTAGCACAGGACTCCATTAGACACTTGTACAACACCATGCCACGACGTCTGGACGAGTGTGTTTGCCAATATGGCGACCTCACGCCAAAGTAACATGTACAGTCTGTGGGCGTGTAACGCAAAATGTATTGGTCCTACAAACGTGAAAATGTAATCATTTCGTATGCATGGTACCCACTACCTGCCTGCCAACAATCATCGCAATCCGCCTCTTCTATCTGGGTGCAGTTTTTTTATGACGATGAGTGCACATACGGAGTGATATAAGTAGGATATCCCTATATAGTATTTGAGTAAACTCCTCGTATGCGTGCGTGCGGATTTGCGGTTCTGTCTCTGACGGTTAGAACACTTCCCGTGCACCATTCGAGGTGTCATTCGACGCGTCTTGGTCTCTTGATGGGGAACTAATAATTTGTTTTCAGATTCGGCCGTAAAATTCTAAGAAATTTCCAAAAACGTTTTTCCTGTTTTGGCGCTACGATCTTGGTAAGTATGAAGGGAATTAAATAAGCGCCATCCAATTAGATGTAGGTGGCATTGCTTAAACTCCAGTACCAATACCCACGAAGAGAAAGAGAGAGAGAGAGAGAGAGAGAGAGAGAGAGAGAATGAGAGACGTCGAAAAAGAATACAAAGACGAAGAAGACGAAGACGACGACGCCGAAAAAGAAGACGACGAAGAAAAAGACAAAGACGACGAACAAGGAGAAGACGAGGAAGGCGAAGAAGTAGACGAAGAAGAACATGAAGGAAAAGACGAAGAAAAAAGGAGAAGGCGAAGGAGAAGAAGACGAAAAAGATGAAAAAGTCGAAGACAACGAAAACGACGAAGACGAAGGGAAAGATGAAGACGAAGAAAACACTGGTGGTGTTATTGAAAGGCACAGACTTTTTCACAGAACATAGTTTTCTAATCTCTATAGTTTGAACTAGTTTTTACTTTCCCGTATACATGGAGTGATATACGAAGTATAGGGAAAGTTATGTAATGCTGCGCGAAAAAATAGCGAATTATCGTCGGAAAAAAATTAATTGCCGGGCCGTCATAACGAAAAAATGGATAAAACTAGTTGCTAAATTAAGAAAAAAATTCCCTTAACACATGGTGTAGCCAGAAACCTTGTTTTGTGGGACCTTGATACCGAAAACCCCATTGAAAGCAAAACGTCCGTCTGTCCGTCCGTCCGTCCATCTGTCCATCTGTCAACACTGCTAGCGCCTAAACCATAGTGCGATTTCTTCCAAAATCGATATTCCCCGGTCGATCTGGTTCTAGTCAAAGCTTTAAGATTTTGAAAAACATTCTGTAAAATTTGGGGGTACTTTACATGAATCCCCCCTCGACATTTTCAAAATTTTCTCAAAAACAGCTCCAATTTTTGTCTTCTTAATCCTCTTAAATTCCTAGTAAGAATAGAGTAAAATACACTTACTACGGGGGCAAAGGTCCGATTTTTACGGATAACTCTGAATTTTCGAAAATTGCAAAAGTTTAAAATTTTTTCGGCGTCTTTCTGGAACTACAAAATTGAAGATAGAGATTTTTCCTTCAAATAATTTTTTTCTTCATAGTGAGTTCTTTCTTTAAGGTCATCTACATTTTTTTTGAATTTTAGTAGTTTTCGCGCAATATTGCGTATAATAAGTGCAATTTTAAAAAATTACAAAAACAAGATTTTCTCAAAAACGGCTCCAAATTGTTTCTTTAAACTTTTTGTAGGGATAGTGGTAAATATACTCTATCAGATGACATAAAAGCCATATTGCTATATAAGAAAATGACAATAGTATATTATGCAATAAGTTTATAATGTCCTTTTCTTGCACGAATAAGAAGATATTACCGAACGAACGACGTCAGGAGTGAGTTCGGTAAAATCTTCTTATGAGTGCAAAAAAGTAACATTATAAACGAGTTGCATACACTATTTTTTGTAAAACAGTATTATAAGGATTTAAGGAAACGAAATTAATTTGGATGTTAAGTTGTAATCCGTAGTTCCAGTAGTTCTCGAATTTATGTTTTGACGTCATGAATGCTACCTAAGCAACTATTTGTTTAAAAATTACAACTTATTTGTTTACAAATGGCAATACTATGATACTTACAAATGGCAATCAGTTTGAAAGTCGCGATTCAAACATAATAGATTTGCCCAGAGAAATCGTGGAAGAAGCTGCAAAAGCAGAAAATACTATGATACTGCAAAAGTCTTGCAAACTTTATGAGAAAGAGTACTTAAAGTTTAGGAAATGGATGGATGAAAAATAAGCAAATTTATTATGCAAAGCTCTTGTTCTCACGTATCTGTTGGAGCAGTTTGGTCAAGTTAGTATAATGCACATGCTAGAATAAAGACGTTTGTTAATTTAATGCATGATTCTTTAAACATTAAGTTCACAGCATGTAAAGCGAGGACACTATGGTGCACTTATTCCAAATTAAAGGCAATGCTTAAGATCAAAGACAACATTGATATTGGAACTTTTCATAAAGTAAGTTTACTTATGAAACAAGCGAATGTGGGATATCAACGTATAAAGGCAATGGTATTTTCCCAACAAGATGTAAACACATTTCTTACACAAGCTGATGATGAAACTTTTCTTTTAATGGAGGTACAATAATGACAGTGGCAATAATAGTTACGTTTTACTTATTAACTGGTGTATTGTATTAATAACTGGAATGATTTTCAGGTTGTTGCTATTTTTGGCATATTTGGTGCTTGTAGACGTGTCGAATTGTACAATTTGTGCATCAACGATGTGAAAGAGGAAGATTCTGTTTTGATTAAAGTTACACATTAAAGCGACAAAAAATGACACGCCCGGAATATTTACTATCGTATCCAGTGAAGAATTTAATTATGTTGAAGTCTGTAAAAAATACATTTCCTTAAGACCCTCACATGTTAAACACAAAAAACTTTTTTTGTTTTAAAATCATGGCAAATGCAGCTGCAATCCAATTGGTATCAATACATTTCCAAAAATACCAAAAAATATTGCACTTTTTTTTAAATTACCAAGTTCAGAAAAGTACTCTGGTCATTCGTTTAGGAGAACATCAGCGACGTTCCTTGCAGATAATGGTGGTGATAGCACTACACCTAAACGTCATGGAGGATGGCGGTCTATAAGTGTAGCCGAGTCATACATCGAAGAATCGGTGAATAACAATATTCAAATAGCTAACAAGATATTGGTTAGTGCAGAGATCAAAGAAAAAACAAGCATTTTAAATATAAATGCATGTTCTGGAGTGTCACTGACCAATTTATCAAATTGTACAATTAATGTACATGTTCACAAGAATTAATTTGATGTTTTTACTTTCCCGTATACGTACGTATACACGGGGTGATATACGTAGTATAGGGAAAGTTATGTAAAGCTGCGCAAAAAAATGGCCAATTTTCGACGGAAAAAAATTCATTGACGGGCCGTGAAAAGGAAAAAGTGGATAAAACCAGTTGCTAAATTAAGAAAAAAAACACACGTGGCGTAGCCAAAAACCCTGTTTTGTGGGTCCTTGATACCGAAAAACTAATTGAAAGGAAAACGTCCGTCTGTCTGTCTGTCCGTCTGTCCGTCCGCCCGTCTGTCCGTCCGTCTGTCCGTCCGTTTGTCCGTCTGTGAACACTGCTAGCGCCTAAACCATACGTACGATTTCTTCCAAAATGTATATTTCCCGGTCGTTCTGCTTCTGGTCGAAGCTTTGAGATTTTTAAAAAGATTCTTCAAAATTTGGGGGTACTTTATATGAAGCCCCCCGGAGATTTTCAAAATTTTCTCGAAAACGGCTCCAAATTTTATCTTTAAATTTCTTATATGAATAGAGTAAAATACACTTATTTACATGGCAAAGGTCCGATTTTCACAGATAACTCTGAATGTTTGAAAATTGCAAAAGTTTAAAATTTTTAGGGCGTCTTTCTGAAACTACAAAATTGAAAATAGAGATTTTTCCTACAAATACATTTTTTCCTTCATAGTGAGTTCTCTCTTTAAGTTCATCTACATTTTTTTGAAAATTTTAGTATTTTTCGCGCAATATTGCATGCAATATGTGCAATTTTAAAAAATTACAAAAACAAGATTTTCTCAAAAACGGCTCCAAATTTTTTATTTAAACTTTTGGTACGGATAGCGGTAAATGTACTCTATCGGATGACATAAAAGCCATATTGCTCTATCGGTTGGTTATTTCAAAAATTACAAAAATGTAAATTTTTGTACTTGTCTCTCACGTCGTTAATATTTACATTAGAGGCGATTTTTTCACATTATATTTACGAGTATATTTGCTTTAAATAATGTCAAGAAAAGTTTGTCGAAAACACAACCGTTTTCTGAGAACAGAAGCCCAAATTTCGGCATTTTCAGAAATGCTCAAACGCAATTTTGTCATTTATGGCGGCCAATTTTTTCTTGAAACTTTTGTAACGGATAGTGATAATTACATCTTTAATATGCACATATGCACATATATGCAAATAGGCACATGTGCACATCTCACATCTTTAATATGCACATTATCCGCAATTTGTAAAGATTATTATATTTGTGAGTTTATGTCCTCCAAATAACTTCAAATAAAATATTTTGAAAACTCAAAAATTTGAGCTTCATATTTCGCAATTTTAGTAGTGCTAAAACGCCATTTTCTCGTAAACGTCACGTAATATTTAAAAGAAAATTTCCATTTACGGCTAAGTTTTTGTGTTCCTTACTATTCTAAAATTAATAATTTCGTTCTACCAATAGGAAACCGAAAAATTAAGAAAATGACACAAAAATGTACTTTTACGTATACACAAATGAACTACGTATACACGAAGTGATATACGTAGTATAGCGAAAGTTATGTTAACACTGCTTGCGCCTAAATCATAGGTACAATTTTTTCCAAAATGCATATTCCCTGGTGAATTTGTTTTGAGTCAAAGCTTTGAGATTTTCAAAAAGATTCTTCAAAATTTGGGGGTACTTTATACGAAGCTCCCCGTACAGTTTCAAATTTTCTCAAAAACGGCTTCAAATTTTTTCTTTAAATTTCTTGTATCAATAGAGTAAAATACACTTATTAAGATGGCATAGGTCCGATTTTCACGGATAACTCAGAATTTTTGAAAGTTGTGAAAGACTGAATTTTTTCAGCGTCTTTCTCACAATACAAAACTGAAGATAAAGATTTTTCCATTAAATAAAATGTGTTCTCCAAAGTGAGTTCTTTGTTTAAGGTCATATACATTTTTTTGAAAATTTAGTAGTTTTCGTGCAATATGTGCAATTTTAAAAATTACGAAAACTAGATTTTCTCAAAAACAGCTCCAAGTGTTTTCTTTAAACTTTTGGTAGGGATAGCATACTCTATCAGATGACACAAAAGTCATATTGCTGTATCCTTTTGTTGTTGTTTTTTAAAAATTGCAAAAATATATTTTTTTTACTTGTCTCTCACGTCTATAATATTTTACTTTAGCAGCGCTTTGTTCACATTATTATATTTATGAGTACATGTGCTTTAAATAATGTCAAGTGAAGTGTCTCGAAAACACAATCGTTTTCTGTGAAAACTAGCTCCGCATTTTCAGAAACGCTCAAACGCTATTTTCTTATAAATGGCTAGAAAAAATGTCTTCAAAACATTTTGATCAGATAGTGCTAAATGCACCCTTTGATATAACGTAAGGTTTATTTTGATTTTTTTGTTTTTTGTTTTTTCAAAAATTACACAAATGTAATTTTTTTTGAACGATCTCTCACATCTTTAATATGCAAATTACCAGCAATTTGTAATCATGATTATGTTTGTGAATGTATGTGCTTTAAATTACTTCAAATGAAGGTTTTGAAAAATTAAAAAATTGTCTGTGAAAACTAGCTTCAAATTTCGCATTTTTGGTGGCGCTAAAGCACCTTTTTCTTTAAAACGGCACAAACTTTTTAAGAGAAAATTGCCATTTATGACTAGGTTTTTGTGTTCTTTAATATTCTAAAATGTATATTTCCGTTCTAGCATTAGGAAACCGAAAAATTAAGAAAATGTCAAAAAATGTAGTTTGTGCGGTGAGAGCTGGCAAGTGTATGTGGAAATTCCGAATACCTAGCGCAGACCCAAGGAAATAGAAAACTAATACGGGAAAGTCTGTGCAATTCTTTAGCACCACTAGTTCAGTATCAAGAAGCAACAAAACATGGATTTTGGCTTCACCACGAGTTATAAGATTTTTTTTCTAAATTTAGCAATAGAATTTATCCACTTTTTCGCCAACAGATTTGACAAAAATTAACTTAACGTCATATTAAAAAGTGCAATTAGCACCATCCGTTCCAAAACTTAAGAGAAAAAATTTGGAGCCATTTATGAGAAAATGGAGTATGAGCGTTTCTAAAAATTCGGAATTTTGAGCTACTTTTCACAGAAAACGGTAGTGTTTTCGAGAAACTTTACTTGACATTATTTAAAACAGTGATGTGCGTCTATGCGTAAAGAACCGTAGTTTAAATCTATACGTAAACAACGTGTAGACAACGGACACTGCATAGTCAAAGGTAATCTATGTAAACAATAATGTAATATACCTTTTTTGTGGGGTAGTGGTGAATCTAAGAGGGTCATGATCCGCCCCCAAAGACAAAATTTATTTATAATCATCGGATCTCAATTATTGGAAATTGATTGGATCACATCTAAAGGAGTGCAAGTTGGAACAATTTCCTACTGGTTTCTTGAAATGGATACGGAGGTTGTCTTTTCATCAGAATTGGTATATTTTGTTTGACTTACTGAATCGAAAATAAGTTTTTTTTGTATTACATTAAAACATGCGTCTACTATTACTACTTATTATAAACATTTTTTGGGTTATTCGATGTGGAGAAATAGTCTATACAGAATGCATTGTCTACGTAGTCTACACGTAAAAAGAGTCACGTAGACTACACGTAGATTACGTGTAGAAAACATGCGTAGACGTAAAATTATAGTCTACGGCACAACTCTGTGCACAACTCTGAAAGAACGAGCACATGTACTCGTAAATATAATAATGTGAAAAAATCGCCGCTAATGTAAATATTAACGACGTGAGAGACAAGTCAACAAAATTACATTTTTCCAATTTTTGAAAACACAAAAGAATAGAGCAATATGGCGTTTTTGTCATCTAATAAAATACATTAGGCACTATACTTATCAAAATTTTAAGAAAAACTTTGGAGCCGTTTTTGGGAAAATCTTGTTTTGGAATTTTTTAAAATTGCACATATTGCACCCAATATTACGCGAAAAACACTACAATTTTTAAAAAATGTACATGACCTTAAAGAAAGAATTCACTATGAAGAAAATATTTTATTTGAAGGAAAAATCTCTATTGCAATTGTGTAGTTCTAGGAAGACGCCGAATAAAATTCAAACTTTTGCAATTTTCGAAAATTCAGAGTTATCCGTGAAAATCGGTATCTACACCACCTTAATAAGTGTATTTTACTCATTTCTAACAAGATATTTAAAGAAAAAATTTGGAGCCGTTTTTGAGAAAATTTTGAAAATCTCCGGGGGGCTTCTCCCAAATTTTACAGAATGTTTTTCAAAATCTCAAAGCTTTGACTAGAACCAGATCGACTGGGGAATATCTATTTCGGAAGAAATCGTGCGTATGGTTTAGGTGCTATGAGTGTTCACAGACGGACGGACAGACGGATGTTTTCCTTTCAATTGGGTTTTCGGTATCAAGGACCTACAAAAGAGGGGTTCTGGCTACACTACGTGTTAGGGTATTTTTTTCTTAATTATCAGCTGGTTTTATCCACTTTTTCGTTATCACGGCCCGGTAATTTTTTTCCTGCGAAAATTGGCCATTTTTTCGCGCAGCATTACATAACTTTCCCTATACTACGTATATCACTCCATGTATACGTGCGTTTACGGGAAAGTAAAAAGCAATAAAAACAAAAAGGTTTTGTTATCTTCCAAGATTCTTTATCACTAAGCTGCCGATTTTTGCCTTTTTTACTTTCTCGCTCTCACTAACGTAAGAAGATAAAGTATTGGAATTGTGTGCCGGACTACGGCTAATTATCGTCACAAAAACTGTTATTGCCTGGCTCTGATAAGAAAAAAGTGGGAAAATTCTTTAACTAAATATAGGGGAAAATTCTCTAACACATGGTTTAGCCAGAATCTTTATTTTGTGCGTCTAGTGCACGTCGTAGAGATAAAATGAAATGGCTAATTTGCACTGCTGAAATGACTCTGATTGGACGAGGTAGATGTGATTCTTACATTTCATTTGTGGACATCTCATGAGTGAAATAAATGATTTAAAACCACGTAAGTGTGATAGTGCTGATGATGGAAAGATATGTGTGTTAGTCCGGCGAACCGATTTTGCTTGTTTTGCATAGCACCAGTTTACGTCACGAACCACGTGACCACACCACTGGCCGTTCCCTTGAAAAGCCAGCCCAGTCGCTGGCCGCCATGTTGCATGGAGATCGACAAGTGTTGAGAAACATTTTGAAAATGGCACAAAGGGACAATTTTTAAAGAAAAATTACACAAAAAAGGTGTAATTGAAATATAAGATGCAATATTGTTAAAAAAATACTTCATATATTTGTCTCAATGACTTGATGACTCCCGCAATGACTCTCTCAGCGACTTATAGACTCAATGTATATTAAGTGATAATTTTGGTATCAGGCTGCATTAAAATTCCTGCTAATGTTGAGACGCAAAGTGGCACCTGAAGCTCATTGGCTGACGTTGGATACGATGCGCAATAGCTCACCCATGTTTTTCCATCAAGGTACTGCTGGATAGGTAATATGGAGTTTGAGCCCGCAGAAGCATTACAGCAATCGACAGCACTTTCGTTTATCGGTGCAAACGTAGTTCGAGTTTTGCATCAGTTTTGTGCGTATGCGTTTGTGCAGAAGATCGATATTGCAGTCGATTGCTGAATACTGGACCAACCCAAAACTCCCTCATTATTCCACATCAAATATATTTAAGGCAACAAAATAGTTTGCAATCTATGGTTTCGGGAGAAAACCAGGTTCACGTGCAATTTGCAGCATACGTTACTCTGCAACCTATCACTCTTTTGTATTACTCAGAAATGATGCACCATTGAATCTTTAAACCAGGTTTTTGTGTTGCTTTACGGCTTTCCTATTGCTATTATATTTCTTACTCCTCTACAAAATATATTTTTGGACGTTCTATTACAATTTTGGATGTTTCTCCCACATTGTAGTACAGTTTGTCAGAGAGGTACGACATTGGGAACCAGAACTAGCTATTTTCGTTTGTTTAAAATATGATTTGCCGAGCGTGGAAGGTGCACGACAGCTAGTTTCCTTTTAATTTTCTAATGGCTGAATCCACTGAAACGTTTTGTCATTGGTGCGTGGCAGGGTGTGCGTGGGGCATTTCGCTGCTGCTGTGGCCGCCGTGGATCTACTCTTGGCCCTACATCGAAGGTGAGCGCACCGTGCCTGACGACGAGTGCTACATCCAGTTCATCGAGACCAACCACTACATCACGTTTGGCACCGCCATCGCCGCCTTCTACGTGCCCGTCACCGTCATGTGCATCCTGTACTGGCGCATCTGGCGCGAGACGGAGAAGCGACAGAAGGACCTACCCAACCTGCAGGCCGGCAAGAAGGAGAGCTCCAAGCGCTCCAACTCCAGGTAGTCAGTAGCCTCCCTGTTTGACGGAGGCAGCTCCTCGCCGCGGCCCCGGCCCCGCTTCCTTCGTCCCGTGTAGACGCCCTCGCCCTTCCCTAGCGCTGTCTTCGTGTTTGTTCTTTTTGCTCCTGCACGTTTGATTGGGGAAACGGCTTTAACCCTTCCACGCGCGGTCCGCAGCCAATAAATTTGCAGTTCGCGGCGATTATAATGAAAGACTGTTTCAGCAGGTGGACGGTTGACTCCATCCTGTCGCGGGTGCTTCTGGCGTGTATGTGTCGAAACAGCGCGCCAGGGGAAAAGGTTCATGCCGCGTGGAATGAACCTCTGTACATTCATAAACGTCAAACCGAAAACATAAGACGCATGACGTGATGTGATGAAGCGAGGAAGAGTTAAATGCTATCTATTCAGGGTGTTTCTGAAGAAACTTGCCAAAGCAAATATGTCAATAATCCATTTTGGTCTCACATCTGGAAGGTTTATTACGCGTATTGGAAGAAATATTGGTAAGATAAATATTGATTTTAATGGCTGTTCAGATACCACAGTTGTAGCAAATTGCCTATTTTCCAGGCGCCGCCCACGCGTTCCTTAAGTTATTTCAGAGTTCATGAGGCAGTACTTTCATCTGTCCATTGAATGCACAAAACCTTCAGAGAATAAGAATAATAAAACTTATCGACAGTAACTGTCAAACACTTGCCTTTCTAGCGTCACTCTCATCGTTTTAGACTCGTAATCCTTTCTTTCTAATGACTTCGGTCACTCTGCACACCTATCTACAAATGTTCTTTAGAACATCTCTATTATTTTGGCATTATCTCAGAGACACCTCGTTAGACATTAATTACCTCATAAATGTAGCAATAACTTCATAAAACCAAATATAAAATTCCTCTACCTTTTAAAGTAACTATCATTCGTTATTTAATTTAAACCTCGTAAAAAAGCATTTTTTTAAATTGTATGTCTCTCATAATAACTGTAACCTGTGGTGGTGTAGTGTCCACTAAACTTCAAGTTTTAGTTTTCTTCAAATTTTACCCTACAATTCGTATTTATTTATGTGGACAATCAGCGTAAAATTCTACTCGGCACGAGTAAATGTTTGGGGGTAATTAATAAGTGAGTAGCTCTGTTATTACAGAGGAACGATTTGTAAGTTATTTGAAGATGAGGTCTTAAAAATGTGGTCGTACTTCAATTTATAATTAACAATCCAAAGGTAGAATTCAAATATACTCTCATAAATTTTATTACCTTCAAAGTCATATAATTATTATGGGGCTAAAAATGTAACTCAAGGGAATCACTTTAATATTTACATTTTATACTGTTTGTCACCAGAAGTGCGTGTACGTCGAAAAAATTTTAATCACGCAAATCATGGAAATGCGCAAAACTGTATTTAAATTATTGAAAATATTACAAATGAAATAGAGATTCACTAACGTAACGTCAAAACATTCAAGCACAGGCAAATAAAGCTGAATTCAATCCCATGAAATAATTTACCAATTTATGTAAAGTAGGTCTCAATCCTGATTTATCGACTGTTGGTTGTTAACATTATAAATGCAATGCTTGTACATATTAATAACACAATATCTTTAATCTCATTAATATATATCTTTATTTGCATTAACAATGTTTACATTTCAAATAAAATAAACTGAGTGAAACATAAATATATTGCTAATAGCTAATATGCATTGAACTAATAATGCATCTCTGGAACCGTTCAGAAATACTGAGATACGGCGTAAATGGCGTAAAGAAATTAGTTTTTATGAATAGCAGTGCAAGGTGCTATTCTTAATGAGGAAACATGCTGCTCTCTTCCGGCGAATTCCGAATCATCTTGGTTAGTATTGGCCGTTGTGGTTAAAGCGCATACTGTCTCGTTTTAATTAGTCCTAGATATCACGGGTTCAAATTCATCATTGGGAATACCCCATAGATGGGAACCTTGTGTCACATGCCTCTAATCGGACCCCCGAGGGTAGGGTGATTCTACAAGCACCCCTTCGGAGAGTAGAGGACGTGACCCCCAGCAAGAAAACATCGAAAGGAAAGAAAGGCCAGGGAGCCGCGACCTGGGCTGGGGCTACAGTAGGCAGCGTGCTGGTGTGTGTTCCAGTGACGAGGCTGTGGACCTGGAGGACTGGAAGCGGCCCCGCTCCGAGTCCAGCACGGCGCAGGACGAGCTGGGTGGCGACGGCTCCCACTCGGTGAGTCAGCCAGCGGTCGAGGGAGGAAGTGCAATCGTGGGCTTCGTGTGAAACCTACTGGCCGTCCGCGTGAACCAACGTCGAGGGCAGTGATGCCGACGTTTCCATCGTCCTAGCATGGACTTCTCTAGCCTAGTAACTAGTGGTGCTACAGAATGTCATACACATTCCCGTATTAGTTTTCAATTTCCTTGGGTCTTCGCTAGCTATTCGGAATAGCCACATACTCTGGCCAGCTGCGGTTTATCGCCGCCCAAAGTACATTTTTTTGACATTTTCTTAATTTTTCGGTTTCCTAATTGTAGAACGGAAGTGTTGATTTTAGAATATTAAAGATCACTAAAACCTCGTCCTAAATGGCAATTTTGTTTGAAAAATTTGGAGCCGTTTTTAAGAAAATGCCGTTTGAGTACTATTAAAAATTTATTTGAATGTCCTTTTCACCGAAAATAGTTTTGAGTTTCCGAAAAACTTCATTTGAAATCATTTAAATCACGTTTACTCACAATTACAATAGTGTTTACAAATTGCTAGTAAAGTGCATTTTAAAGGTATGAGTGATCTATCAACAAAATTACATGTGTAATTTTTGAAAAATCAAAAAATACATCAAGTTCAAGTTTACGTCATATTAGAGAGTGTAATTAGCACTATCCGTTCGAAAAGTTTGAAGAAAAAATTTGAACCCGTTCATGAGAAAATGGCGTATGAGCGTTTCCGAAAATGCGGAATTTTGAGCTAGTTTTCACAGAAATCGATTGAGTTCTCGAGAAACTTTTTGTGACATTATTTAAATCACATGTATTCGAATATAAAAAAATGTGAAAAAATCGCCGCTAGTGTAAATATTAACAACATGAAATACAAGGCAAAAAACTTTAATTTTTGTAATTTTTGAAAAAAGAGAGCAATATAGTGTTTATGTCGTCTCATAGAGTACATTAGGCACTATCTCTACTAAAAGTTCAAAAATTTGGAGCCGTTTTTGAGAAAATTAATTTTGTAATTTTTTTAAATTGCACATATTGCACGCAATATTGCGCGAAATCTACTAACATTTTTTTAAAATGTAAATAATTTCAATGAAATAACTCTCTCTTTAGAACAAAGTTTATTTGGAGGGAAAATCTCTATCTTTAATTTTGTAGTTGTAGGAAGACCCCGAAATAATTAGAACGTTTCCAATTTTCGAAAATTCAGAGTTAACCATGAAATTAGGACCCATGGTCTAATTTCCCACCCAAACTTCTCCAAATTTTTTCTTTAAACTTTTGGTAGGGATAGTGGTAAATGTACTCTATCAGATGACATAAAAGCTATATTGCTCTATAGGTTGATTTTTTCACATGTTTCTTAGGTCGATAATATTTACATTAGCGGCGATTTGTTCACATTATTATATTTATGAGTACATGTGCTTTAAATAATGTCAAGTAAAGTTTCTCGAAAACACAACCGTTTTCTGTGAAAAGTAGTTCAAAATTTCGCATTTTCATAAACGCTCAAACGCTATTTTCTCATTTATGGCTGCAAATTTTTTCTTGAAACTTTTGTAACGGATAGTGCTAATTACACTCTTTAGTATAGAATAAAGTTTATTTCGAGTTATGTTTTTGTTTTTTCAATAATTACATAATTGTATTTTTTTTAAAGATCTCTCACATCTTTAATATGCACATTACCAGCAATTTGTAAACATTACTATATTTGTGAGTGTAAGTGCTTCAAATAACTGCAAATAAAGTATTTTGAAAACTCGAACATTTTCTGTGAAAATGAGCTTCAAATTTCGCATTTTTAGTAGCGCTAAAACGCCATTTTCTCTTAAAACGGAACACAATTTTTAAAAGAAAATTGCCATTTATGACTAGGTTTTGTGTTATTTAATATTCTAAAATTAACGTTTCCGTTCTACCAATAGGAAAACCAAAAATTAAGAAAATGACAAAAAAATGTACTGTTGGTGGTGATAAATGACAGCTGGGAAGAAAGAGCTTGTGGCAATTCCGAATAGCTAGCGAAGACCCAAGGAAATAGAAAACTTATTCGTGAAAGTCTGTGCCATTCTGTAGCACCACTAGTTTAATATTCTTAAAATAATATTTTCGTTCTACGATAAGAAAACCGAAAAATTAAGAAAATATAAAAAACAAGTACTTTGGGCCGCGATAGATGGCAGCTGGCAAGTGTATGTGGCAAATTCCAAATAACCAGCCCAGACCCAAGGAAATAGAAACTAATACGGGAAAGTCTGTGCCATTCTGTAGCCTCACTAGTTAATTTTAAGGCAGAATTTTGAATTTTCTGTATTATATCTTGATATATGTAAAAAATAATCTCTCCTATTCTAAACAATTTCCAAAACACTGGATTTCTGCAAGATATAGCGGAATCACTTTCAATGGTGGTGACGCCCAGGAAAACAGCTGTCCTTCATTCTGCACCATTGCAAATTCTCCTGTTATGCATTGAAATGTAAATGAATTGCAAATGCTATTTCAGATTGAATCATCACTGCATTAGTTGCTAAGCAAACAATTTCCCGTTTTCGTTAGAAACTAAATGTATAATGTACTTAATTTAAAAGAGAAGTGTCAAAAACTTGAATTTTTCGCATTGAATATTCAAGAGCTACTGGCACAAAGACACCTTTTCACTTTCCATCTCTCTCAAAAAACTAAGAAAGTCAGAGGGTGGATGCTACAACACTAAATTAATGGTAATGCTGTAAAACAGTGCACTTACTTCATTCTCCTTAAAGTTACTTTATTCTGAGCCGCAACACAAATTTTCCGAGGTACATGAGCACTAAGTCCAATTGATGCAAAATTAAGACCTAAAAACACGGAAACGGAGTAATGAAATTCAGTTACTAAATGCTGTAATGATTGTACCACTCATTAGGTATATTATGCATCCACCTATCACCTCTCGGTAGAGACACAATATAGTTTAAGGCAATAGTTTTATAAAACTCGCGGTGGCCTGCGCGACACAAAATGACTCCACTATATGGTACAGAAAATTAATAAAAGCTATTAGCTATATTTTTTAATATGTATTATTGGCATCTGAGTTCTTGAAGCAAGATGAGCCTCCCCCTCACTGAGACTTAATATAAAACACACACATACACAATGTGTGTGTGTGTGTTTTATATGTCTGTGGGAGGACTCATCTAGCTTTAGCATGTATATGTGTGTGTATAATACATGTATATATATACAGTCAAACCTGGATAAGCGAGAGTTCAAGGGAGCACAATCTCATTCTCGCTTATAGAGGTTTCTCACTAACCCGAGTTTCTCGCTAATGCAGGTACATGGGTAGCGTTTCTCTCTTATATGGGTACGCAGCAATAACAAGTCACAGCAAGTACGAATGTAGTAAATATTTATTATGATAAAATTATGTGCATGACATGCACAACATATATTATGTACATAAGTATATATTTTTAAATGCTTACGAAAACAAAACAAAAATTCATGTACTACTATGTAATTTTATTTTATTTAGAACTTATTTGCACTCAAAAAAATCCGTCAATTTCGTTTGGGTTTCTGTTTTTGTATTTTGAATGTTTTTCTCTAACTCATAAATTTTGTCAAATATTGCTTGATCAACAACCGCCGCGTATTCAAAGTACTGATGCACCGTCTCCAACGCATTCAAAGCTAGCTTCATTGGAATGATATTTATTTCTGTTTCCGGAATCTGTGCCTCGTCTTCACTGTCATTTCCAGCAATACAGGTGTTCACACAATTCTTAACGATATCGTCGTCGGTTAGTTCTCCAGCGGTAGTTACGTCGTCGTCAATTTGAACGAAATCGTCGAAGCTCGGCATTAACATATTGGATTCGTGAGACACAAGCTTAGTCCATTCCTCGTTGCTAGGTCCAATTTCAGCATCATTTTCCTTTGGCAGGCCTTGTTCATCTGTACTTTTCCAAAACCCAGCTTTCTTGAAGCAGTTTTTGACAGTAACGTCACTGACTAAGTACCATGCTTTTCTAGCAAATTTCATAGCTAGAAGTACGTTAATGTCAGGGCTACTGTTTTCTTCCAGACTCGTAAGAATATGTTTAACGACTTCTCTGCGATAAAAGCGTTTTAAAAGTGTGAATGATGCCTTGATCTAATGGTTGGAGTTTACTAGTGGTGTTAGCAGGTAAAAACATTACTTTTACGTTTGCAAGTGTTGGTAAGTCCGTATGGGCAGCACAGTTGTCAATGAATAGCAGAATTTTTTTTCGGTTTATCTTCATTTGTTTGTCAACTTTTTTCAACCAATCTTTAAATAATATCTTGGTCATCCAAGCCTTTGTATTATTGGCATAATCAACGGGTAGAGTCTTGACACCTTTAAACATCTAGGTCGCTTTGATTTCCCGATGATGAGAAGTGGGAGTTTGTCCGTACCACTCATGTTTACACACTGGAGAAGTGTAAGGCGTTCCTTGCTTTGTTTTCCTCCATGGCATTTTTCGCCTTTAAACGTAAATGTTTTATCCGGAAGGCACTTAAAAAACAAAGCAGTTTCATCCGCGTTGTAAATATCGTCTGGTTCATACCCTTCTAAAAGATTTGGCAGATCTTCAGTCCACTGGTTGCACACACCTTGGTCCACAGATTTACTTTCTCCAGCTGCTTTTTTGAAAGCTATGTCATGACGCCTTTTAAAAACCCTCTAACCAGCCGTTGCTAGCAGAAAAGTTCTGGATTCCCAGTTTTGTAGCAAACTCTTTTGATTTTTCTTTCAACAAAGGTCCATCTATGGGGATATTCTTATCGAGAGTTTGTTTTATCCATTCCAAAAGGCACTTTTCGATATTGGGAAATTCAGAAACTCTAGTCCTCTTAATATTTCCATGTCCATCAGAGCACTCAGACTTTATAGAGTCTTTTGATTTAATAATTTTATAATAGGTGGATTCTGGTAAATTAAACTCCCTCTGAATTTCATTTCGCGATTTTCCGGATTCAAACGCATTCACTATTTTAAGTTTATCACTTAATGACAGTACTTTAATTTTCCGTTTTGACATGATGCAGAACAGAACTTTCCTTCGCAGTTGAAAACTATAAACTGAGTAAGTCTGTCAAACAGGACGGTACACAGGCACACGTGTCCATTTGAAAAGAATGCGATAAAATAACAGCAATAAAGTTATTTAGTTCCACGAAATAGAATAGGAACAATATTGACGAGAATACAAAAACAATGGTAGGAAGTTCCACGAAAGTTAAGAATGAGTCATAAAATAGCACATGTTAAATTTGTAAATAAAGCTCGTCTGTCGCTTATAGAGGTATAGATAAGTAGCAGTCTCACTTACGGAGGTCTATGAGGGAAAAACGACTCTCTCTTACAGAGGTTTCTGTTTCTCGCTAATAGAGGTTTTGGGAGCTTAAAATGACGGGTCCTGGCTATTACTCTCACTTATAGAGTTTTCTCACTTATCCAGTTTTCACTTATCCAGGTTTGACTGTATATATATATATATATATATATATATATATATATATATAAAACACATATATGTACGTAAATATATGTGTGTGTCTAAGCGGCGCGGGCGTGTGTGTTGGCAGCGGGCGCGCCCGTTCACGTGGGCGTGGGTGCGCGCGTGGTGCGTGGCGTGGTGGACGTCGGGGCGCGAGCGCGACGAGGCGGCGGAGCCCGACTACGAGGACACGCCCTCCGACATGGGCTACGCCACGCCCGTCTCGGTGGAAACGCCTCTGCAGTCGAGCGTGTCGCGCTGCACCTCCCTCAACGTCATCCGCGACCCCTACGCGGCGGGCGGCGGCGGCGGCGGGGGCGCGGGGGCGCAGGCGCAGCAGACGCCCACGCGCCAGCCGCACCACCTCCACCACCAGCACTACGACTCCCGCAGCTTGCCCGCCTCCAGTCGCCTCGCCGTGCGCTCCGTCTCCAGCGACTCGGTGGGTAGACGCCAGCCGCGCCCCCTCCACCTTCGCCTCCTTCCCCTATCTATGTCTCCCACCGCTTCTTCCCCCGCCTCTCCTTGCCTCGGCACTCCTTCACCTTCCCCTTCTTCCTCTCTATCCCGCCTTCCCCGCTCCGACTTTTCCAATTTCGCATCACCCTATCCCGACTCGATTCTGGATCACGATTGCCAGATTGGGCGAAATTCCCCTTTTGGGGCTGGAAAACTGCTCTCTCTCTCTCTCGTGGAACAAAAACTGACTTCGCGGAATCGGCGGAAATGCATCAAAACTGGTGCGGTTTTGGGCGGATTTTCAGATTACGACGAAATTTTCCAAAAAACAAACAAACAAAAAACAGAACGTTGACCGTTTGATTTTTTAAAAGATTTTTACTTTACACATGATTTTTCATTAATCATTTGTTAATTAGTTTAAATTTACTATGAGAAGTGAGTAATGTTAGCTTTTAGACCTTCAGTGTAGAGCAGAGGTGTCGAACTTCCAAGGCCTCAGGGGCCAAATCTAAAACTTTGAATCCAAACCTGACTTACCTGTATTATTGATCTGGGCACTTTGCCCGGCTGCTTCTGATACGGGCGGGTGGAGGGATGGAACTGTGTTATATCAGGCCGTATCATGAATAACGCAGTGTAACACATTGGGATGATTTTGAATTTCTGAATTCACTAGAAAAAATCCTTAAATCTACATTTATTCAATTTTTGCGTTAAGAGGACGTTGACCCCGACGAGGCGCGCGCGAGGCGCTCAGTGTTCTCGCTCAACATGGCTGAAATGGGCTTCAGCTTTTCACAGGAAAACTTTTCGGGGGCCATAACAAATGGCATATAGGGTGTGTTCTGAATGTTATAGCGTTTTTGTCGTGCACAATGTGAGTATATATCAAATTGGCAGTACTTGCAGTTAATTTTAGAACACACCGTTTAAAATTAGTTATGTTTTGCCAGTACGGTGTACCTGCCAGCATTTTCCGTTAAGCCACAGGGACTAAGCCTGCATATGTGCGCATTTCCATGGTAATCAGCAGATCTTTTTATAGTCCAGTCGGTAGGTACCGAAAACAGGGGGTTACCTGGAAAAACGTCAGAAAAACTTTTTCTTTGAGTATGTTGAGTACGCAGGTACTAGTTAAAACTCCAAGTTTTCGATTTTCTCTCTATAGCCTTAAGTGGTGTAGACAAATGTTTCAAATCAATTGTAAAGAAAATCAAATTTTCTACAACTTTATATAAATTTTTTTTTCGAAATCAGTTACCATGGGAGCTACTGATTTTCGAAAAAACGCTATTTTTTCAATTCTCAAAAATGCGTGTAAACATACACATTTTTGTGTGAGCATAATCAACCTAAACAAGGCCTCATATGTTCCCATTGCCAAAATATTAATAAAAGAAATGGAATATTGTGTGTTCGTGTTTGAGCTGAATTCTTCTACGTGGGGACAATGTCATTTCAACAAAACTTTTTCATTTCACCAAAATATTTTTTAGCAATATTGTGGGGGGGGGGAATTGAATTTTTAGGGTTCCCACTATAGTAGGGGGCATGGAACAAGTTGTCCCATCGGCCTCTGGGCGCCCCTGGTCGTACATCGTCACGGTATTTAGTACTATAACATAACCTTCCCCGAGGGAACAATGTTTCAAGTGCCATAAGAATTAACTAAAATGTGGGATTGTCTTTAAAAACAAAAAGATTCCAAGTTTCAAAATCCATAATGAAAATTGCCTTTCAACAGTTACAATAAACATTGAAGCTGTTTACTATTTATAGTTGTTTTTTTTTTTCAGAAAAGGTACGATAGTAAATACTGCATTATTCTGCTAGAATCTGATAGTGATGAAGTTATGAATCTACTTATTTTAGCACCTTCTGTAACTTTTGAACGGTTGAAGTTATTGCAATGCAGTTTTCACGGAAGTGCATGAGGGAAAGGGGCTAATTAATACGTGCATTAATTTCTATTTTATCACTTGTATTTTACGAGATTTTTTTAGTTAACTTTGTTTTTTCAAATGGAACTATACATATTTTTTCAGTTCACCATGACGAGCGTAAAAAGACGAATCCAATGATGTACATATTATTATATGTTAGATAAGCATTTTTTTATTAATTTTGATTTCTGCGACTGGGGTTTAACGGACAGTTTGAATAGTCCACCACACAAGGTCACTCAGCGCTCCACCAGCACACGCGCTCCCGGGGATGAGAAGGGAAGGGGAGGGACCTTATTTGAAGATACGAAACATAGTATTCCAAATATTCACAAAACCATTGCAGTTTTTTTCTTGAACTGTGCTTTTTTCATCCTTCCGCATTTACAGATTTTCATCTTTCTTGATTGAAGGAATTAAAGGATGGAAAATAAGGATTTGTCATAAGTTTGTATTGTAATAAAATTGTTTATAACTTCAACTCCATTTAATGGGGTTTCATAAGATATTTATTAATGGGATCTTGAATCAAAGGACAATAAGAGTAATTAATTAAGACTACAAAAAATATTGCATATTCTGAGCAAACAATTTCATTGTTAATAAGAATAATAATAACTTAAGGATAGAAATAATCTTATTTCAATACATACTACTTGAAACAAATCCGTATTTTCAATCCCTAAGAAACACAATATATCTGAAAATGGGTCAGGATAGAAAGAAGAGTTCAGGATAGTTTCGTGAATATTTTTCGTATCCTCAAGTACTAAAATCCCTTCCCTTTCCCGAACCCGCGTTTGCTGGGGGAGCGCTGCGTGACCTTGTGGGACTGACAGTTACAATGAAAATATCCGTTAAACTCTAGTCGCAAAAAAATCACATTTACTCAAAAAAATGCTTATCTAACATATAACAATATTTATATCTTTGGATTTGTCTTTTAACCTTGTCATTATAGACTGAAAAATATGTATAGTCCCATTTGAAAAAAAATACCTCAAATATCTCGTAAAATACAAGTGATAAAAGAGAAATCAATACACATATCAATTAGCCCCATTCCCTCATTCACTTCCGTGAAAAGTGCATTGAAATATCTTCAACCGTTCAAAAGTTACAGGAGGTGCTAAAGTTACGTGACTCACCCTATATATAAAATTCTCGTGTCGCAGTTTTAGTTACCACACTCCTCCAAAACGGTTTGACCGATTTTGATGAAGTTTTATAAGTGTATTCAGTAGGTATGAGAATAGGTTGTTATCTATTTTTTATATCTCTACGTGATAAGGGTGGTCTATACCATTTTTCCCCCCATTTTTTTCCGGACAAATCAGTTTATGCAACCCGCTACACATGGTAGGTATTTCACCCGCTACCCAGAGCGTTTCTCTATATTACGCACCTGCTCAGCGACGTGCATAATCTGCTACTCAATGTGAATAACAGAGAGAGAGAGAGAGGGGGGAACGAGAAAGAGAGATATAGGGGCAGACCAACGTCTGCCGGGCTCAGCTGGGAAAATGTTTGTCTCCGCGATACATTGTTTCGTTAGGTTTGAGGACTCTTAAGCATATTAGAGACTAATATATCATTAATACTATAATTAGCGGGAAAAAACAACAATTACTATATGACTACAGGTAGAAATGACATTGGGACTAGGAACTTTGTTTTCATAATTTGTTATGTGTGTTGCTGCGAAATGTTTAATTAGCCTTAATTAATTAATGTTTAGTTAGCCTTCGAAAGTTGATATTTAAATTCTCGAATGTTCAAAATGGGGAACAGATTTATTGTTGAACAGTTAAAATTATGTACATGTATTTTATAACAATTGTCCATAGAGGACGATTTAAATGATTGTCCTTTAGAGAAGATTTATTTACTATCGTTAACTATCTAACCCGGCAAACGTTGTTTTGCCATATGAATTATTCCTAGGATTATTTTAGTAGAAAAAATGACTAACTTATTGTCAGTATTTGATGATATATATGAGTTGAAGAGGCATGTAGCGCTGTGAACGATGATGGAATATAAAAATAACACAATACCAAACATTTATATTTTTTTATTTATTGTAATTAATGCGTCCACGCGTGCATCTTCACCGTCCATAAAGTAGATTTGTAAAAAAAATATGGTTCGTTTAGCACAGGCAGCAATGAACCTCCTGTGATAAATTTGTCCTTTGATTTTAAACGTTGAATTGAATTGTTGACCATTTACAGAGCTATTCTTAACTATTTCTGTTGCTCAGAACGATATCATTTGGAAACATGAATTGAATGTTCGAATTGACTTAAGAACAGGTTAGAATCTGGACCCGTGCCGGTAAGTAAATCGTTCAAAGTTTCTGGTGGTGTTTCAATTGCTGGTAGTTGCACCTTTCCTGACGCGCAACACATCCCGACTGTCTCATTTTTAAATTTAAGAGCATTACAGTGCGGGCATTCCTTATCCATATCACCAATTACCACTATTGAATAAGCATAATATTGAATATCAGGCTCATACTCGAATGCTAGACGCAGGAATGAATCAGATGTAAGTGATCAATGTACCTGTTGGCGTTGTTGATCATTTGCTCTGCGTCTATTAACTATAAAACGGCGTGCTTGTCTTTGTTCTAATCTTCTTTGTATATTTCGTCCAGCTCGTGCATTTCCTGATTCTGCTTGATTTAATAGCGCCATGCTCTCATGCGCAATTAGTATTATCTTGCTCATATTGTTCTTCTGTTCTTTGGGCTCTTCTATTTTCTACTGCTCGCAGCTTTACGTGTTTGACGGTCCAAAGAAGCCCCTTAGCGTGCTTTTGGCATTGTTCACTGTCCATAACACACATAAATAAAACAAATTGAATTATTTTATAATGAAATAGTAATAATTAGGGCCCGGATAATTATGTAATTATATATTTTCCTAAGGTAACTGCCAGCAAGTCCTATCAACGATATATTCACGTTTCACATCGTTTAGTGACCAAAAACGTTGAGTTTTTAGTACATATATTTCATATTTTGCCCGAAATTACATATATTTACATATTTTACACAAATAAACATATTTTTACATATTACTGAATTTTTCCATTATCCTACATTAAAAAAATTTAATTCATTATTTTTCCGATCTGTTTTTGATAAAGAATCATCCAAACAAACAATTTAGCATTGTCAAACATTTTTTCTGTAGCCTCCTCTCTAAAATGAAGCTAGCATTACGCGCTGAAATGAATGTATCCATACATGCCAACGGTATTGGAAGTAAAAGGGGAAGGCGACGATGCAATCCATAGCTCCTGTTCTGTTAGTTTTCAGCGCGAGTATTGCGGAGAACAGAAAGGAAGTTTGATTTGTGAAACTGATATCTTTAGCAGGCGATATCGGGTACTCACTTCGCATATTTTAGAGGTCTCCTTAGACCTTGATATCCTTCACCAGAAACTACACGCACCAGCTCAAGAAAGGCCGTTGACATTTTTTCTTTCCCTGATTTTTACATGCGTCCCTCTACCATTGTTCGTAAATTATGTCTTTCGACCGAAAATCTTAAGTAAAATCTCGCCATGGAACTGATGTACAAGGAAATCATATTGGCAAGGTTGTGATAGGTCAAATGAACGTTTAAAAGTGTAAATATTATTTTGTTAACTTGAGAAGTGTTACCCCAGTGCAACCATCAAACTATTACAAAACGTTTTAACGATACAACGGAATTTTTGTGGCCTAATGAAGTTAAACATGTCTTCCTTCCGGTACTAGTGCAGCGCTGTACTATGTGCAAGGCAGCAGAAGCCCTGCAGGTATTTTTCTAAAATTACTACTTCTAACCTATCTTGTGCATGCGTTTCGTTTGCAGAACTGATTTGATCTCAGTTTGATAAAGTTGACGCATATGATTTCCAATACAAAAAAGGATTAACGAGATGGGGCACCTGAATTGTCGCTATGAGCTACAATACTCAAAATTTTGATTTTGAAATACAAGTTATACACCAATTTGATTCTGAAGCTGCAGCATCTATAGGCACATCGAAGCAATTGTTTGATATTCAAAAGCTGAACAACTATATTGCCCCCTTTTTCAGTAAGCACTACAATTACATTTTTGTAAACATCTTCCCTAGGAACTTTCTGGTAGCTTTGAAATTACCCAATCAGCAGACGCTTCTTTAAAAACTGTTCATTTATCATTCGAGGGTCAATAGGGGGATCGAGTTAAGAAAAAGAGGTCTTCCGTTCTGGAGAAAAACCCAGGATTCGAAACAATTTGAGCTATTAGTGCATGTGCTATGAGGGGACAATTCCGATCACACTGGATCCAGAAAACACGGAGAAGACTAAGAAAGTGTATTTGACATGAATATTTAGATGCTTGTTTAAACAAATCCTTCATATTTTTAACTCAAAATGCAATTCGTCACGTCTCCTTGAAATTTTCTTTAGAGACCTAATTTATAAAGATTGGTTGCGTGGTACAGCCGCAAAGGGAAGGTATACTACTGAAATAATATCGGAGACGATAAACGTTTCATATTGATTCAGAGATCGTTGTAAATAATAGGATTATGAGAACTATAATGTTTAATTCTGGTCTTTATATTAAGTACACAGAACAATAGGGGAAGGTTGCCTATATCGCCCCACTTTTCAGTTTTCAGTTTTTTTTCGCGAAAAGTAATTAACGTGCGCTATCCACATTTTGAGCGATGATTGTCCATATATTTTGACACTTAACCCTATTTTTTAAACAGATAATTTTGAGATTCTAATAGTTTGAGAAGCACTTTCTTAGTAACCTGCAAATGGGGCGATTTGGGCAACAAGTTTCCTAAATTGCACCTGTGGTTTCCTAAATCGCCCCTCTCATATTTTAAATGCAATGACGCATACAAAATACAGCATTCTTTTACGCTACTTTATTATGTAAAATTGAACATACATCAAAACAGTTTGAACTAGTTTTAGTCATAAATACAGACTTAAATATAGATTTAATTTTTTAATCAAATGTTAAGTATCTAAATGTAGCAACCACAAGAAGAACAATAACAAAAAATCAGCTTTCAGTCACAAATATTCATCCTCTGCAAAAGTCACAAACATATGGAATTTTACTTCGTGAACGAATATCTGCACATGCCTCATGAGCCCACTTGGAACATAGAGAACACTTTACCGTATCTTCTAGATAAGCGGCATCACACAAACAACAATACCAGTCTTCGTTTGTTACATCAAATGCAACATTGTCAGAAAACATTTGTTGCGCAGATTCTCGACCTCCCTTCTTTTGTTTCATTGTTTTTGCTATGTTCATGATTTTATTGGTTTCTTGATTTTTGGTGCGCTGTCCTACTTGCCGTTTCTGTTCTAAGTTCCTTTTGTATGGACTGCAAGTGAGAACAACTGCCTTTTGAGCTCCTTTGGCTTTTCTCTTCCTGTAAGAAGTAGAAGGTTTAGGGATTGGGCTTATTTCTTGAATTGGAACTACCAGTGTTGAGCTTGTTGATGGAACACTTTTCTCAGTGTTTGCTGGAGTAATACTTTCATTTTCTGCCAGACTTTGGAAAATGACTTAGGATTCATAAACAAAAGAGGGATCATTATTCTCATTTTCAAGGGACTCTAGTTCAGTATTTAAATTATCACTAGCAGCAAAATCTGATGCAGTAAAAATATTTCGGTCTACTGGCCATATCCCAGTCGCTCTAAAGCCACTTGCAGCATTCTTTACTGATGCAGCATTTTCGTATGCTTCTCCAAGTAATAAAGAAACCTCCATTTATGATACTGTTCTTCCAGGATTGCAGCGCAACCACTTTTTCACTGCGTCGTTGTAATAAGTTTCAAGGGGACCAAATATGGAGACATCTAGAGGTTGTAATCTGTGAGTGGTGTGTCCCGGTAACTACAACAATACGATTCCATTGTCACGTGCTAGGTTGATTGCTTGCAGGTTTTTGGAGTGGGTGGTGTGTCCATCGAGAACAAGAAGTACTTTGCGTTCAACTGATGGTTTTACATGTGTAATGAAATGCTTCAACCACTGTACAAACAGATCAGAGTTGATGTAACCTGTTTCAGAAACTTTCACTATGCTACCAGGTGGTGCACCATTTGCTAGAGCAGGATGATGGCGCATTCTTTTGAAGATAATCATTGGTGAACAAAATTTCCTGCAGCATTAGTACAAACCACAAAAGTTGTGTTGACCCCCTCTTTCCCCACTAACTACAGTCCCAACTTGATGTTTTCCCTTACGAGCAATAATTTTTCCTCCTTTACTCTGAACTGTACTGTAACCTGATTCATCAACGTCATAAATTGTCAAAGCATCAAATTTGTTTTCGTCAACCAATTCTTCTAAAATGTTAAAAAAATTACTTACGCTGGATTTATTAAATCCTTTAGCGCGAGCCATGGAAACATTTTCTGGTTGGCGCAGACTTAAGTTGGGATAAAACTATAAAAATAAAATAAAAACGCGCCATAAAACTATAGTACCACTTTTTTCCAGCTAATTTAGATTTCGTATTAAATCTGTTGGGTAAATGCGGATTTGATTCCAGAATATCATAAGCAAGTTTCCGTACGTCTGTGATTGTTAACCCAAAGAGCATCTCTTCTAATGTCAATATGTGTTTCACAAGCTCTTCTTCAACATCTGGGGGGAGAGCAGTATCTCTTCCATTAACGTTTTTCGTCCTTCACGCTCTGGTTGTAATCCTCGTTTTACTTTCCCTGTCAAATGTTGGTAAATGTTTTCTTAGGAACGTTATATTTTCTACAGCACTCATTTATACCTAATGTATTGTTTCTGAATTCTTGAATGGCATTAATCAGGTCTTCAGGTTTCCAAACTCCATACTTTCTTTTTTCCATGATTGATTTGTTTACCTGTAAAGCAATGAAAGAACAGTTTATGTGAGTTGCTCAAATCGCTCCTTTCAACAGGCCTGGGCTTTATTAAAAGATCTTTATGATGATAAATCAAAAATTTTAGAGGAGCATATTCATGCTCTATTCTCCTTTCTTGCCCTCAAAAATAGTGACGCCTCTTCATTAAGAGAATTGCACAATGTGGTAACCTCTCACTGGCTATCTATGTCAGCTGTTCCCACCACAGTGCCTTTGGCTGAGATAATTTTACAATTTTTAGTGCTCAGTAAGTTGGACAATAAAACAAGGGAAGCATTTTTCCTTGTTAAGGCAAAAACTGACATTGTTCCATTGCAAAATGTTTTAGATTTCCTTTCGCTCCGAGCAAGAGCCCTAGACATTGCCCCTCGTTCTAATGAAGTGTACAAATCTAAGCGCCCTACACAATCTTCACCTACCAAACAGGTGTTTCAGCTGGAAGCTGGGTCACCAGTTCCCAGTCTTCAATCCTGCATTGCTTGCAGTTCTGGAGAGCACCCACTTTTCGCCTGCCCCCGTTTTCGAACCTTGGCTGTCCAGCAGAGATGAGATTTCGTGTCTTCTCATCAACTCTGCCACAATTGTCTTCGAAGGAAAGGTCCTTCTCATCATTGCTCACAGCGAAATTGTAAAACAAGTGGTAAGAACCACCATTCAATGCTTCATAAATTTTCTTCACAAAGAGCAATACAAAATGTCCATAATCTGACTTCACCTCCGTTTTCTAGTGTCCCTAACACTGCTGGACCAGTATCTACCACCCGGAATACTGCAAAACAATCACACGATACTAAGGCTTCCAAGTTGTCACACTTGGTTCTTAGCCAGACATATACAATTTGTTCTCTCCTTTTCACAGCCATTGTGAATGTAACAAATGAATTGGGTCAAACCCTGCCAGCAAAGGCGTTCTGGCAGTGAAGTGTCCTTAATCACCGAGTCACTGATTCAAGCCCTCCGCCTTAAACGAATAAGGCATGATGCTACCATTCATTCTATTAATGCACTTACTTCTGGCTCAAATTCTAGAGTTCATTTGTTAGTCTCCTCGCGATGTTGTAATTGGAAAAGGGCAATAGAATGTTTAGTGGTTCCTGCTATTTCCAAATCCACCCCTCGGAGGAGCATTAATTTAGCTGCCCTGAAGTTGCCTGCTGGCCTAAAACTGGCTGATGACCAATTCTTTATTCCTAAAAAAATACATAAAACTTAGACATTTTATTAAGCTCTTCTTTGTCTTTTCAAGTGCTTAACACTAAAAAGAGCAGCCAATGTTCAAATGTTTTTATTCTTGATACTAAGTTTGGAAATGTCATTACGGGGGATCGGTTGCCCACACTGTTGCCAAGTGGGGCACCCCCAGATCAGTGTTTTTTTCTTGACTGCCCAGTCTCCCTCCTTAGTCAATGATTATGAGAATGTTTGGAATTCTGAGAAATTTTACCTTCTCGTGAGGAAAAATTCTCACACTTGGATCACCCTTGTGATCAAAAGTTTAATGATGAAACCTTCAGGTTGGAGAATGGGCAGTTTTGTGCTCTTTGTCTTTTAAACGTCCTCCACATTTATTGGAGAATTCGCATTATGTAGCCAAACAGTTTTTACTTGCATTAGAAAGGAGATTTGCAAAGGATGGGGAGCTAAAGAATAATTATACCAAGTTCATGCGAATATATTGAATTAAGGCATGCAGTTGAATGCGTTAGTAAGGTGGCGCCGCCCTTTTATTTTATACCTCATTTTTGTGTGTTGAATCCACATTCATCTGCTACGCCACTGCGTGTGGTCTTCGATTGTAGTGCCAAATCATCTTCTGGATTAAGTTTGAACGACCTACTTTACGTTGACCCCAAGCGTGCAACCAGACCTGAGAAAATGTATGGAATGATTAGGGTGCATGATACTGATACTAAATTTCAGAGAATTTTGTGGAGAGAGAACCCTCAGGACCCTATTAAAATTTTTACGTTGCAAACTGTCACATATGGCATCGCCCCATCTGCATTCCTTAGTACAAGGTGTCTTAACAAGTTAGCTGAGGAGATAACTGAAACTGATCCTGAAGTGGCTTCAGCCATGAGGCATGGATTTTATGTAGATGGCTTACTGTTCGGGATCGACAGTGCAGAGAAGGCGGCATCCTTGTTTCAAAGAATTTCAGTAGTGCTCAAAGGGGCTCATTTTAATTTGAGAAAGGTCAATAGCAATTCTTCATTGTTTCTGGCCACACTAAACAGCACCCCCGCACAATACTCTTTTATGCCCCTGGCCTCGGTCGCTACACACAGAATATTGGGTTTGACTTAGAACACAGATAAACACGCTTTGCATTACTTACAGCAAACACTCCAATCCAAACACTTTCAACTTCCCGTGTATCTCTAAAAGGGTTGTGTGGCATCTGATCGCCTCTATCTATGACCCATTAGGTTTTGTGAATCCTTTCCTGGTAAAGTTGAAGCTTTTTCTGCAAACATTGTGGTCTTTGCAGTTGCAATGGGATTCTCTTGATTCTGACCTCACTTATTGCTGGCAGTCTTTATTGAATGAGATTGTTTTACTGCCATCGATCATACTCCCACGCAAGGTGTTACCTCAGGGTCACCTCCCATTTTATCTGGTAGAATTTTGTGACGCCTCTCATAAGGCTTATGGGGCTGCATTGTATCTTGTTAATCATGATTCTGCATCTGTTATGCACAGCCACTTGTTGTGCTCTAAATCAAGACTTGCTCCTCTAGCAGTCTCTACTATTCCTCGCTTGGAGTTATGTAGTGCATTGTTGTTGGTAGAATTGACCAAGTAGGTAGTGAGAGCATTGGAAATTGTGTGTTCAATTAATCATGTGTATCTTTTTTCAGATAGTTCTATTGTTTTGCACTGGCTAGTGAAAAGCAATCATAAGTGGAATGCTTTCACTGCCCATTGAGTTTCTAAGATAGTGGCATCCTATCCACTATCTTGTTGGCGCCATGTCAGCTCAAAGCAGAATCCCGCTGATCTGCTAACCCGCGATGTCTCCCCGCAGGGACTGCAACACAGTACACTCTGATTTTTAGGACCGCATTGGTTGAAGGAACCGGTGTCTAAGTGAGCTTTTGTCGATGCTGAGGTAGCAGAAAATGGTAGGGTGAACTCTTCCTGTTGAATGTTCACTGCTTACCAAACAGGTATACCTTGGGGTTGGTTGTTCCCTCTTGAATTGAGAGAAGCCACGGTGGTAATCATAAGGCTCATTCAGCAAAATATGTTCCCCCTTGAGGCACTCTCAGTAAAGAAGGCATTACCTCCTAAATCATCTCTCCTTAGCTTGAATCCTCATCTAGGCCCTGATGGGCTCTTGCGGTGTGGGTGGCCATTTAATGCATTCTCGGGTGGAGAGGTTAAACAAGCATCCTGTTATCATTCCGCCTAACCACAAATTTACTGTCCTTTTTTTAGAAATGATACACCTTCGCATTTCTAAATGCGGTCTTAGCCCTGATGATGGGATGTGTGCGCCAGCAGTTTTGGATTCCCTCCCTACGACGAGTAACAAAGAAGGTAATCAATGCTTGCATGACTTGCAAGCGCTGGCAAGCTACTCCTGTTGGGCAGATTATGAGTTCGCTGCCTCCTAGCCGTGTTAATTCTTCACGGCCGTGGTCTCACACATCCTTAGATTATTGTGGGCCAATTTTGACAAGGTCGCCTCTTACAAGATCCAAAGTCTCTCAGTGTTTATCTGCCTTTGTACGAAAGCCTCACATTTAGAAATTGTAGAAAACCTATCTGCTTCTCAATTTATTGCGGCCTTTGAACGCTTTGGGTCGCGGAAAGGTTACCCAGTGCAAATGTATAGTGATAATGCTAGTACATTCAAAAGGCTAGTCGTATTGTTGCAGAGGCTAATCTGTTTATTCTTTCTTCTCAGGATTTAGAAGTTATCACAAAATTTGTATCAGTGCAGGGTACCTCCTGGCACTTTTGTCCCACATACTCTTCACACCGGAACTCGTTGGCAGAAGCATGTGTAAAAAGTCTTAAATTCCATTTGCGTCGTGCTTTGGGACAACAAGTTGTACCCTTGCTTACCTTGTACACTCTTCTAGCTAAAATCGAAGCTTGTTTGAACTCAAGACGCTCGAAGTCACCTCTACAGAGCTGGGTTACAACTTAATTTTGACCCCAAATCACTTAGTCCCCTTAATAATTTCCCTATAGATACTAACTCGCCTCTTGTGCAGATAGCTCCTGCGCAACAGTTCCTCAATTTAAATAATAAATTAGCTGTAATTTGGAAGTATTGGTCGCGAAACTACCTTTACACCTTACAACATAAGGTGAAATGGAAAAGGGAGTCACCACCACTACGCGTGAATAATTTAGTACTTTTAGTTAAGGAATCTCCTCCTCCTTTCTGGAAATTAGGTGTAGTTGAGAAACTGTTCCCTGATCAGGCTGGGGTTGGCGTACTGTTGAAGTGAGGACTAACCAGGGCATGCTGTTGCGACCAATGCAAAAATTATGTGCTCTGCCTAGACCCTCCTTTGAATAAGCCCCCATCCATGATATATCTCCTTACTCTTTTTTCGTCGGTCGACCACTCTGCCGAAAATTGTTTGAGCAGCCTGGTGCTCAGGCGTACCATTGTAATATTTGATAACTGTAATATTTGTGTTGGCTTACCATAATTAATTTGTACACTTATTCATTTTAGGTCTTACTGAAAGGCCTGCCAGTTGGCATCTTCAGTTCTTTATCGTACTTATCTTTGTATAATTTTCATATTTAAGCACTTGCTACAAATTCTATGTAATTTTGTTACTACTATGATAGGCTATTTATTACGAAGTATTTGGTAATTGTTAGAGTTTCGATTACAATATGTACTCTACGCAACTGCCTATACATTGCTTTTCTGTACACTCTCCTTGTGTAAATATTAGTGATTAGGTACTTTATTAGTAGGAAGAGGGTCCCTCAAGCTAGTGCAGGACTGTGGTGCACAATTTTCACTTTCCCAGTGGTAGTTACTGAAGGAAGTGAGTTTGTGTCTGCCAGTGCCTCACTCGGGCTTCGCCTTGGGCCCGGCTCGAATAAATGTTAGCACATTTTCCCGGCGCGGTTAAAGTTGCAGTGACTTTCGCCCAGCTGGGCGCTCTTAGTGCTCTTCCCGCCACTTATGGGAGTTCCATGGTGCACCAGTGATATGGGGGCGCGAACATGAATTTTCGTGCGTCCCACTAAAAAAAATTAAATTAAATATTGTTTCCCCTGCGCCTCTACACATGGAGCACTGCCTCGCGCATTCAGAGGTGCGCGTCGACGGGGCTGACGCCACGCCACGCCGCCGCCGCCCGCCTCTCCGCTCTCCCCCCCACTGCCCGCGTGCCCGCTCACCCGCCTGGCGGCCGCTAGTCCCTCCCGCCCGCCGGGAGTGACCTCGCCGTGGACAGGGGGGAGGCGCGGCTGGCTGGCCGCAGACGGCAGAAGGCGGCCGGGGATCGAGGGAGGACAGTGCGAAGACAGGCAAAGGGACTGGACTGGAAGCGCAGACCACGGCGAGCTAACTCAGCCCGTGGACGTTTTGTTTCGGCGAAGTGTATTTTGAGTGCATTTAGACCCCCCTAATGGACAGATATGTAAAAGGAGGAGAATTTTTACTAAGAGTGTAGTCTTGTTTGTAACGTCTAGACATGTGTTTAGAATAATTATTCATTTGTGCCTCGTAGGCTTCAGAATACTTTGCAATGTTTAAAACTAATTTCACCTTTTTTATTGTACCAATCGTGCAGCCTTGCCTAGTAAGTGCGCTTTTCATTTAATGCTATCGCAGCCTTGCAAGAGTTTTGAGAAATTGTTAAGGGTTATTAGTATTCTTTGACAAGGGACCATCTCAGCATTTGCTCAAAGGATGACGGAAACTGGATGAAAAACCTGATCGAGATGGGGGCCGATCAACCCAGAAACTGTGGTACAATACTTGTTACAGGTTCGTTAGAATTATAGAGTCCAAATGATAAATAATTACATTAACTAACATTGTTAAAATTAACGTTACTTTCCCTTTTAATGCTCCGTATAGTCTCGAATTGTATAGAAACAGTTATGCAGTAGAAAAGATTTTACTTGGGACTTAAACTTTTCTATCCAATTTAATCGTTTAATGTCATCTGGCAAAGTGTTGTAGAATAATGTACATGAATTGTATGTTAATTTTTTGTAGTGAGCGGTTGATACTGCCACCTGATGAATATGATTACTGCGTCGTGTGTTATACTTATAGACATCGGCGTTTGCTGAAAATATATTCCCACCTTTAAGTAAGTCATTTTTGACAAAAACTACTGATTCGTAAATCAGGACACAAGGTAATGGTAAAATTCCTAAATTAATAAAGAGAGATTTAGAAGAATCACGTGGGTGGGATTTGCTTATTATTCCTACAATTCTTTTTTGTAATCTGAAAGTCTGGGAGCTATAAGATGTGTTTCCCTAGAATATTATGCCATATCTCAGGCGAGAACGAACATTCGCAAAATATACACAACGAGCAGTATGAAGGCTGACGGAATTTGAAAGAATTCTGAACGCGTAGCATAATGAACTTAATTTTGTGTTCAATTCATTTAAGTGGGCACTCCATTTGAGGTTTGAATTGATAGACCTAAAAATGTTGTTACTTTAACATCAGTCAATGGCACACCGTTCATTTTCAATGGAGTACAGAATTGTTTATTTGAAATGGAAAACTGCATTGAAACAGTTTTCTTTTCATTTACTATTAATTTGTTATTACGGAACCAATTTGAAACATCTGATATTGTATTTACTGTTTCTTTATTGCAAAGAATATTTGTATTATCCGCAAAGAGAACTGTTCTTCCGTTTCGAATCGCTAAGGGCATGTCGTATACGTATAATAGAAAGACAATTGGGGCCTAAAAATCGATCCCTTGCGAGACTCCACGTGCAATTGGCAAAGAACCGGAAAGGTGTGTACACAATGTTCCATCATGCCAATAAGGTATTTCTACCCTCTGAGATTGTTGTTTAAGGTACGAACATAGCCAATCTAGAGCAATACCACGGATTCCAAATTAAGGTAATTTTGAAAGTAAAATGTTATGGTCAATTACGTCAAAAGCTTTTTAAAGATCTAAAAATATTCCAATAGTTGCTTCGTTTTGATCCAATGATGAGGCAACGTCTTTAAGAAAAAGAAAAAATGGATGTTTCGTAGATTTTGATTTTCGGCATCCATGTTGGCAATCTGAAAACGCGTCGTGTTCATTGAGAAAGGTTTCCATTCGCACATAAAAAAGTGTCTCTAATATTTTTGAAAAAACTGACAAAAGAGAAATTGGCCTATAATTTTGAATTCATTTTTGTTGCCTTTCTTGAAGAGCAGCTTAATCTTAGCTGTTTTAAAAATATCTGGAAACATTCCGGTGCATAAGGATGCATTAAATATGTGCGTTAACGGGTGTATAATGGCAGGCGCACACTTCTTTAACAAACAATTCGGAAATTCATTTAAACCGACCGAATATTTATTTTTTAATTTACCGATTATTTTGAGAATTTAATAGGAAGAGGTTCGGAAACGAACATTGTGTCTAAGATTTTTAGGGAAAAGTCAGATGTTGAATTTTGTGGCTGAAAACCCTTAGTGAGATCGACAGCAATTCTCGAAAGTATTGGTTAAAGAGACTAGCCACTGTTGCCGGATCATCGACTGATTTTACTGTCCCGTATACTATACGTTCGTACAGTATAAAGACAGGATTGTAATGCTGCGCGAGAAAACAGCGGATTTTCGGCAGAAAAACTCTTATTATAACTCGAAGTTGGGAATGATGTTTTCGGCGTTTTCCTCCAACTACAAAATTGCAGATAGAGGTTTCCTTCAAATAAAATTTTTCTTCATAGTGTGTTCTTTCTTTAAGGTTATGCACATTGTTTTGAAATTTTTGTAATTTTCGCACAATATCGCGTGCAACATGGGCAATTTTAAAAAAAGTCCAACAAGATTTTCTCAAAAACGGCTCCAAATTTTCTCTTTAAACTTTTGGTAGGGATAGTGATAATGTACTCTATTAGATGATATCAACGCCATATTGCTCTATTTTTGTTGTTGTTTTTTTCAAAAATTGCAAAATGTAATTTTTTTGACTTGCCTCTCACGCCGTTAATATTTATACTAGCGGCAATTTGTTTACATTATTATATTAATGAGTACTTTAAGTAATTTCAAGTAAAGTTTCTCGAGAACTCAATTGTTTTCTATGAAAACAAGCTGAATATTCCGCATTTTCAGAAACGCTCAAAACGCCATTTTCTCATAAATGGCTGCAAATTTTTCTTCAAGCTTTTGGAACGGATAGTGCTAATTGAACTCTTTAATATGGCGTAAAGTTTATTTTGAGTAATTTTTTTTGTTTTTTCAAAAATTGCACAAATATAATTTTTTAAAAGGTTTCTCAAATCTTTAATATGCACATTACCGGCAATTTGTAAACATTATTATATTTATAAATGTAAGTGCTTCAAATGGCTTCTAATGAAGTTTTTTGAAAACTCCAACATTTTGTGTGAAAAAGAGCTTTTAATTTAGCATTTTTAGTAGCGCTTTAAACGCCATTTTCTTAAAAACTGCTACAAAATTTTAAAAGGAAATTGCCATTTAGGACGATGTTTTTGTGTTTTTTAATATTCCAAAATTAATATTTCCGTTACCATTAGTTTTTACCGAAAAATTAAGAAAATGTCGACAAAATGTACTTTGGACAGCGATAGATGGCAGCTGGTTTCCTCCATGGTATTTATCAAAAATATATCTTCAAATAAGGTCTTGCTTAATTTTTTGAAAATACGAGTAGATTTTCTATAATTTCGTGACAAACGTAATAGCCTGCTGCAAATTTACTGCGCCTCAGACAGCGGATGCGTCATAAAGAAGAACTTGCAATTTTGTATATTATTTCTTTGTTCGTTTTTACATTCGACCTTTTGTTATACACATTTATGTTTAAAGAAATCATATTTTCAAATACTGGAAATAAAAGCTGCTAGCTCATTAAGGGAGAATCGACAATGCAGTGAATGCAATAATTGAATTCCGTTCCCCTGTCGCGAATTTCTGTGAATTACGTGTCATTGTTGTGACTTGATACAGCTGTATGGTATCAGGCTTCTTTTTCCAATACAAATTTACAAAACTTTTCTATTATATTTTTATGCAGTTGTAGAATTCACATAGTTTTGACAACATTGCGATGGAAACAGTGAGTTGTTCGCTTCTTGGTTGAACTGGACGTTTGCAAATAATAGCCAAGATGTAAGTAGGGCAGAAAGTGCAATATTTCAATCCTACATAGCTGTTTCCAGTAATACAGGAAAGTATGTGCGTTGTAGTCACTAGTTTTAACAGAACTAGCTTCTTAATAAGACAATTATTTCTATATCTATTTACATATGTTTCTCGTCTAATGCACACTGATCTGACAAAGTGAACGAGTCAGGCAGGGCTGTTTAATAGATGATGGTGATAAATAAACCCCCATGCAACGTCGAATTTTCAGTAGATAAAATGTAAGTAAATTGGGGAATATATGCATTGCCTACGTAGTGCAATGTGGATAAGGTGCGATATTTCTAATTCCAAAATTAGCAGGTTAATGCTTTCGTAATCGAATATTTGGGAGAAAGTCCATTGTAGGAAACGTTCTTGATATTTCTTATTCACGAGCCACATGAAATTAATTAGTCTTCAATATAATAAGAAAAGGTTCCGATGTCCTCAGGCGCAATTTTAACGATAAATGAAATGATATTCCCAGTCTCGTTGGTTTCAGGGGAATTGCTATAAGCGTGATCAGAACAATATTTGCCAAGAGAAGAGTACTTTCAGTCCAGATTTTCTGCAGCTATACGCCTCAGCATGTCACGTAATTATACGAAGTGAGAGTTTTTACTTTGCATTTCATATTATTTTAATTATGCACGTGTGTGCTTGACGACCAGCACAATTCCTAAGGAACAGTTTGTCTTCCCAAACTTTATGATAGCTGCGATATCTATGTCAGTGGGCTGCATCACAAGTAGACTTATGACAAGACAAAACTAAGGTTTATAATCGTCTTTGAAAGTAACTGATAGTGAAGATGGTCCAGTGCTCCCGTTAATCGTCTCTTTGCCGTACAAGGCAACAAAAAGATTTCAATTGCTGTAGAAATATGTTCTCTTGTAGTTTCTGTCTGATTACACTGAATATTCCAGAAAAATCACTGCAGAATATTTGCTTCTATGTCTACGCTGAGTGAATGTATCACATAATGAGACATTATGCTTCATGCTTGAAAAGCATGAACGAAAATGCAATGTTCTAGATTATATCTGAATTATATTGATGAGTGAAAACAACAAGCTAGTTCTGTTAAATAACTTGTAGATTCATAACTCACCACTAACAGACTCTAGAGGAATATTGCAGTATTTACAATTGTACCTTTCCTAACAAACCCCGTAAACAGTATGTTATGTCCACCAAAATATCAATGTTTTAGACCAAAATAACAAGCGGTTTATTTCCATATCAAATACAGGAACAAGACATTTCTTAACTGAACCATACACTTATAGAATGAAATCCCGTCCGTGCTTCCAGCTCGCACGGTACTACCGCGTTCTGGCCCCGCGCTCACTTCGCGCGACCCGTAGACCTCGGAGTACGCTGACACTCGACAGAGCAGAACTGGACTGACCGTCTGCCCGCCTCCAGCTGGAGGCGAGTCTACACCGGCCGTCAGCGGCGTTCCTCCGTCGCCAACGGTCCGTGCTCCCACGAAGGGGAAAGGAGGGGCAGGGTGTGCCCCCAGCTTTGCTGCCCCCCGCCCCGCGGCGGACCAGCGCCCGTGGGACCACTTCTGACCACAGTGGGCCCGACCAACCATACACTGTAACTGCTTCAATGTTTATTGTAACTGTTGAAAGGCAATTTTCATTATGGATTTTGAAACTTGGAATCTTTTTGTTTTTAAAGACAATTCCACATTTTAGTTAATTCTTATGGCACTTGAAACATTGTTCCCTCGGGGAAGGTTATGTTATAGTACTAAATACCGTGACGATGTACGACCAGGGGCGCCCAGAGGCCGATGGGACAACTTGTTCCATGCCCCCTACTATAGTGGGAATCCTAAAAATTCAATTCCCCCCCCCACAATATTGCTAAAAATATTTTGGTGAAATGAAAAAGTTTTGTTGAAATGACATTGTCCCCACGTAGAAGAATTCAGCTCAAACACGAACACACAATATTCCATTTCTTTTATTAATATTTTGGCAATGGGAACATATGAGGCCTTGTTTACACAGGCGATGAGATGAATGATAGTATTGCAGATAATAACTGTTATATTTATTGTATGTTGATTATACTCACACAACTAGTGGTACTACAACAGCACATACTTTCCCGTATTATTATATATATATATATATATATATATATATATTATTAAAACAGCTACGTAGGATTAAAATATTGCACTTTCAGAGCTACTAACATTTTAGCTATTATTTGAAAACGTCCAATTCAACCACGAAGCGAACTCACTATTTCCATCGCAGTGTTGTCATAACTATGGGAATTCTTCAACTGTAATATAAATGTAATACAAAACATTTCCAAACTTGTATTGAAAAAACAAGCCTAATACCATACAGCTATATCAAGTCATAACAATGACACGTAATTCGCGACAGTGAAACTGTGTTCCACTGTTGCATTCCCTGCATTGTCGATACTCACTTAAAAAGTTAGGAATTTTAATTCAAATATTTCAACATTTGAACATTATTTGAACATTTTCTTTATTCCCATAACATCCAAATAGCATGTATCACCGAAACGCATCTCATCCCCAATGAAAAAATTGTATTTACATGGATATAAAATATATAGATATGACAGAATTGACAATAGAGCATCGGGCCGCGTAGCTATCATTATTTCTTCCAAACTCAAACACTTTTTTATAAATATACCTATCGTTCCCTCCTTTGAATTCATTACAATAATAATCAATATCAATCAAATCCATTTCCACCTTACAGTTGCGTATAAGCCTTCGAAGTATAATTTCCCGCTGACTTATTTTAAAAGCATATTTAACAATGCAACAAACATCATACTACTCGGCGATCTAAATAGTAAAAATAAAATCTGAGGATGTCTTAATATAATCCAAATGGTATAAAATTACAAACATTTATGGCTAATCATATCTTCAAATTCATGCCCCCTAATGAACCCATTTATTATTCATATAATGAAAATATCATCCCAGATATTTTAGATATACTAATCACACAAAACATAAACCTGCCAATTACTCAAAACGTATTACCTGAACTTGATTCTGATCATTATCCAGTCATTATAAACATTTCTTTCAACTCTTATATCAACTATTCTAACTCTTCTCCTTTATTCCAAAAAGTAAATTGGAATAGATTCACGGTAAATATTGAAAACAACATTTAATTCCCCACAATATTTTATCAACTCATGATATACATCACTTCTTTCACAAATGTCAATACATCATAACCTACACATCAGTTCTAAATATACACCAACAACTAATTTCATAAATTATAAACCTCTACCTTTACCTATTATTAATCTTGTGAAAACTAAGCACTCCCTAAGACAATTCTAGGAACAAACCAGGCGTCGAGAAATTAAAACTTAACTAAAAAATATCTAGGATTATAAAATCTAAACTGAAACAACATAAATTTAACGAATACAAAAACTTTATCAAACAAATTCATCCCCGATCAAAAAAGCTCTGGTCAACTCTCAAAAGAATCTGTAAAGAAAAAACATCTATTCCAATCCTTATACAACATTTCACTACAGCAATAAATGACTATGACAAAACTCAATTACTATGTCTTCATTTACAAAATACGTTCACTCCTAATTCAACTACTGATATTCACAGTTACAATCTTATTAGCAATTTTCTCTCTCTTCCAAGTTTTAATGTTCCCCAAAATATTGATTATATTTCCCCTTCTGAAATTCATTCAATTATTAAAAAATTAAAAACTCGCTAATCTCCAGGGTTGGATACTATCAATAATCAAACACTCACGTCACTCGGTAAAAGATCAATTGCTGCTTTTACTTCAATTCTACATGAGAAATTAGCAGATTTGTATATTGGCGAATTTTCATAGTGACGTGCACACTTTCTCAATTTTCCCAGTCAATGATACCTATTTGTCATTAAATTGTCATCGTTGTTTAATGTTAAACACTAAACAAGGGTCACAAAAACTGATCCTTCAGGTTTAGAGAGAATCACCTATTTCCTTTCATAAACTTTCCATTTTTATTTCCGATAAAAGAGAGATTAAGTCAAGACTCTTTTGATATTTGTTCGCTGTTAGTGAAATCTAATCCTAAAGGGTCCATTACGAAAGTAATGCGCATGATTTTATTGTGACGCGACTATCCATGGCAATAAAACCAATCGGGAGATGTGGTTGGAGTCTGTCCTTCCTATGCAGCCGGTCGCCAGTTTGCTCCGAGCAGTGGGAACGGAAAGACGTCCCTCCGTGTGAAGTGTTTTTTTTTTCGACTTTGTAACACGGCGCGATGAAGTGTTCGCTTGAACAGCAATGCGCCATCAAGTTTTGCGTGAAGCTTGGAAAGAATGCATCCGTAACATTCCAGATGTTTCAAGGGGCCTTCAAGGTCAGTGTCCGGGAGGTGGCACAAGGTGTTCAAGGAGCGCTGGGAGGAGGTCGCCGGCGAGCCCCGTTTGGACGCCCAACAGCGGATAGAACTGTGACTGAGGATCTGCAAATGCCCAAGGTCTGCGTGAAGCTTGTGCCGAAAGTTTTGACGGAAGATCAGAAAGAACTTCCAGTTTCGCGCTGTCAAGAATTGTTGGATTTGAATCCGAATGAGGCGAACTTTTTTAACTTTGTCGTAATCGGAGACCAATCCTGGATGTTAGAGTACTTCCCAGAATCGAAAAGACAAAGCGGCGAGTGGCACACAAAATTATCCGCCCGCCCCAGGAAAGCGCGAATGAGCAAATCTCGCATCAAAACGATGCGAGACTTGCTCATTATCTTCCGCTGGACTTCCTCTGGTCCCTCATCCCCCTTACATTCCCGACTTGACACCGTGCGATTTTTTTTCCCTCGACTGAAGAGAGAGCTGATAAGAAAGCATTGGGAGACCGTGGAAAACATCCAAAAGCATGTTACAACGTTCCTGAGGACTTTCAGGATGCCTTCCATGTGTGACAGACACGTCTCCGCAAGTGTGTTGATGCAGGGGGAGAGTATTTTGAAGAAGGGTTTTAAGCATTTTTACAGATCCGATCAATGAATCTGTTTTATTCCCAGAAAATGCGCAATACGTTAATACGGACCCTGTATGTTTTCGTCAAAGACATCTTTTGCTATAAGATCTCTAATAGCATCATTTAACTTCCACAAAGTTGGATCCTTATTTAATGAGTTTGCTAATGATGGCTCTTTATATTCTTTTCAAGATGGACTTTTAACATCAAATTTATCATAGGTAATACGCTTTGAAATTTAACTGAGAATTTCCAAAGCACAAGTGGTATTTAATAGGACAATGGATGGAGTAATGAAAGATGTCATCTCCGTCTCTCAAGAGAGAGAGAGAGAGAGCCGGCTTTCGACGGCTTTGCCGTCACCATCAGTCTACAGATACAAAAATTAAAATATAGGTACATTTAAAATTATAATAGGACATTAAATAACAAAATAATAAATTCAAGGAGGGTATTAATACAGACACCAATTGCAAATGAGATTAAAAAGTATAAAATGCAAACGGGGGGATAAATATAAATAATATATACATTTAAAATTATTATTACAGACAAATAAAATGGTAAAGTATGAACTGCAATGGGGAGGTGGTGGTTAATGCAGATAATAGATATATTAACATTATTAAGGAAGGAATAATGAATAAGGAATAAGGAATGCAAATACCCGAGAGGGTATTTGCACAGACCAATAGTCAATAAGTAATATTAATTAAATCAATAGCAACTGACATTACAAAAAAGTGGAAAATAATAAGTCGAGCTGCATACTTTGGTGTGTGTGGCGAAGGTCGGGAGACTGCGCGGACCTTCAGAGGAGCTTCGACGGACCTGCGGCGGAGCGTCGGCGGAACGTCCTACGACCCCTCGTATTGCACTCAATATTGCGCGAAAAGTACTATTTTTCTTAAAAAATGTACATGACAATAATTAAAGAACTCTCTACGAAGAACAAATTTTATTTTAAGAAAAAATTTCTATCTTTAATTTTGTAGTTGTAGGAAGTTGCCGAAAAAAATTCAAACTTTTGTAATTTTCATCAATGTTTCAGAAGAATATTTGGCTCGGAAAGATTTCAATGTCGGGATCATCGCCTTGCCCTCTGAGACGTGAGTGCTTGCATTACGTCGCGAATCTGTGCTCAGCGCTCACCTAGCGCCCACCGCTTAACCAAATGCCCAGAGAACACACGTTTTTACTTTCCCATATACGTACGTACACTTAAGAGATCAAAAGTCTCCGGACACGACCCAAAACATACGTTTTCCATTGTAGGTGCATTGTCCTGCCACCTACTGCCAGGTACTCAATATCAGCGACCGCAGTAGTCATGACAGCAGAATGGGGCGCTCCGCGGAATTCACGGACTTTGAACGTGGTCAGGTGATTGGGTGACACATGTGTCAGAAGTCTGTACGCGAGATTTCCACACTCCTAAACATCCCTAAGGCCACTGTTTCTGATGTGATAGTGAAGTGGAAACGTAAATAGGAGACATACAGCATAAAAGCGTACAGGCTGACCCCGTCTGTTGACTGACAGAGTGCGCCGACAGTTGAAGAGGGTCGTAAAATGTAATAGGCAAACATCTATCCAGACCATCACGCAGGAATTCCAAACTGCATCAGGATCCACTACAAGAACTATGGCGGTTAGGCTGGAGGTGAGAAAACTTGGATTTCATGGCCGAGCGGCTCCTCATAAACCACACATCACACGGGTAAATGCTAACCGACGCCTCGCATAGTGTAAGAGCGTAAACATTGGACAATTGAACAGTGGAAAAACGTGGTATGGTGGGACGAATCACGGCACACAACGTGGTGATCCGAAGGCAGGACGTGAGTATGGCCAATTCCCCTGTGAACGTCATCTATTGGCATGTGTAAGGCCAACAATGAAATTCGGAGGCAGTGGTGTTATGGCGGTCGTGTTTTTCATGGAGGGGGCTTGCACCCCTTTTTGATTTGCGTGGTACTATCACGGCACAGTCCTACGTTGATGTTTTAAACACCTTCTTGCTTCCCACTGTTGAAGAGCATTTCGGGAATGGCGATTGCATCTTTTAAAACGATCGAACACCTGTTCATACTGCACGGCCTGTGGCGGAGTGGTTACACGACAATAACATCCCTACAATGGACTGACTTGCACAGAGACCTGACTTGAATTCTATCGAACACCTTAAGGATGTTTTGGAACGATCTCTTCGAGCCGATCTCACCGACCTACATCGATACCTCTTCTCAGTGCCGTGAAGAATGGGCTGCCTTTCCCCAAGAAACCTTCCAGCATCTGATTGAAAGTATGCCTGCGAGAGTGGAAGCTGTCACCAAGGCTGAAGGTGGGCCAACACCCTATTGAATTCCAGCATTGCCGATGGAGGGCGCCACGACCTAGTAAGACATTTTCAGCCACGGGTCGAGAAACTGTTGATCACTTAGGTATATATACGGAATAGGGAAAGTTATGCAATGCTGCGGAAAATCGTTTTCTAGATTTCAACGGAAAGCATACGTTTTGGGGACCAGGATACCGAAAAAGTGGTTATTTTCAAAACGTCCGTCTGTCCGTCCGTCCGTCCGACCGTCCGTCCGTCCGTCCGTCCGTCCGTATGTCTGTCTGTCTGTCTGTCAGTCTGTGAACTACACTAACGCCTAAGCCATAAATATGATTTCTACCAAAATGAATATTCCCCGGTCGATCTCATTCCACTCGAGGCGCCACGATTTTGAAAAACATTCTTTAAAAATTGGGGGTTCTTTACATGAACTCCCCGGACATTTTCAAAATTTTCTGAAAAACGGCTCAAATTTTTGTCTTTAAATTTCTTGTAAGAGTAGGGTGAAATACGCTTATTAGGAGGCATAGATCCGATTTTCCATGTTCCACTCTGAATTTTCGAAAATTCCAAAAATTTGAATTTTTTTCGGCTTCTTCCCCCAACTACAAAATTGAAGATAGAGATTTCTCCTCCAAATAAAATTTGTTGGAGGATTGTGTAAACTGGGATTCTTATCGAAACAGCATTAATTTAAATTACAATTTTCCTAAACAATTATTGACTACTAACAAAGTAGATAATGAAATTGACAGATTCACCAAAATATTTCAACTTTCGTATCAAAATTCAATTACATATTTTAAACCGTATATACATTCTCGAACCCAATTACCCACATGTATATTGAACTTAATTAAATCTAAACATAATCTACGAAGATACTGGCAACAAACTCGCCGACCAGATATTAAAAAGAAAATAAATAAATTATCTCGAATTATCAAATCTCGTATTGATAAATATGAATTCAGTAAGTTTCAAAATTACATACAACAAATTCACCCTAATAGTAGACCCCAATGGTCTACTATTAAGAAGCTAATGAAATCTTATTCCCCAATTCCTATTTTAAATGATGGAAATTTTACAGCATATAATGATGAGCAAAAAACTAACCTGATTGCGGATCTTTTTGAAAAATCATTTACACCAAATCCTGTAATTAATCAAAAATTTAATGGTAAAATAGAAACCTTTATTTCCTCCCCTATTTATGCTGTTCCTACTGCTATTAAGTATATTTCTCCTCATGAAGTACTGAATATAACACAAAAATTAAAAATAAATAAAGCGCCAGGTCATGACGGAATTTCAAATAAAATGCTAAAAGAACTAAATATCTCAAATGTAGCTAAAGTAACAAAAATATTCAATGCTATGCTTCATCTTTCGTACTTCCCTCAAGTTTAGAAATTTGCTCTTGTTCTTCTTATCTGCAAATCTGGCAAAGATCTCAAGAACCCAATGCACTATCTTCTTCTGTCGCCATTATTAAAAATTTTAGAAAAATTGTTATTAACTCGTTTCTCTTAATTATATATCTTTAATTCAATGTTTTACCTAATTATCAGTTTGGTTTACGCTCAAATTACTCCACCACACAACAACTTTTACGTGTTACAGAATTAACAGCAGATAGTTTTCATAACAAACAACACACCATCGGCCTTTTCTTAGATATAGCTCAAACATTTGACAAAGTTTGGCATGTAGGTCTTTTATTTAAATTATACGATATAGGTATTCCAATATATTTATTCAAAATTATTAAAAACTTTCTCTTTGATCGTCATTTCGTAGTTAAAATTAACTCTCTCTATCCAGTACACGATCAATTCAATCAGGAATTCCTCAAGGTTCTACTTTTTCTCCTTTACTTTTTAATATTTACATGTCAGATATTCCGTACTTACCTTTTACTACAATAGCGCTCTACACTGATGACACGGCATTATTTGCTACTCATAATAATATCAAAATTACACGCAATACACTACAAAATTCTATTCAAAAATATTTAAAATGGACTCAACTCTGGAGAATACTGATAAATCCAACTAAAACTCAAGCAAAAAATTTTACTCTTTGTAGACCAATCTAAACCTCCTTCCCTAATTATCAACAATATAAATATTCCTTGGCTTGACAATAATATACCTGTTAAATATTTAGGATTACATTTAGACCAACGTCCCACTTGGAAATCACATATTCAAATTATCACTAACAAAACCTATCACAATATTTCAAAATTATACCCTATCTGTAACAGCAATTCAAAATTAAGAATAGATTGTGGTATTTCAATTTTTAAATCTATTATTCGCCCTTCTCTTACATACGCTTGTCCTATTTGGTGTAATGCCTTATCTACAAACATTAAGAAAATTCAAATTATTCAAAATAAATTCCTAAGAAAAATACTAAAAGCAGATTGGTTTATTTCGAATAAACAAAATCATAGAGAACTTCAAATTGACTCCATTAAAACCTTTATAATTAAACAAACTCAAAATTTCTTTAATCTCCCTAAATATATATATCTTTATTCACTTTAATTCAATTGTTCTAAATTTAACCTCTAACTATCCTTTCTAACTCTTATTACTACCTTTAATCATTTCAATTAGTTATTTTTTATGTATTGACTTATTTACCATACTCATTTTCAAAATTGGTAGAAATATAATTTACCAAATTTTAAAGCTCTGGCATCTTCCCAAAATGTTATTTATAAATTCTTCTTTTCAAACTCCTGAAAAATTATATTGTAATTGATTAGGAAATAAATGATTTTAAAAAAAAGTTTTATTGAAAGTAAAAAATTACATTTGTGTAATTTTTGCAAAAACAAAACAAACAAAAAAAAACATTGAACTTTACGTCATATTAAAGAGTGTAACTAGCACTCTCCGTTCTAAAAGTTTGAAGAAAATATTCGGTGCCATTTTTTGAGAAAATGGCGTTTGAGCGTTTCTGAAAATGGGGAATTTTGAGCTTGTTTTCACAAAAAACGGTTGAGTGTTCGACAAACTTTATTTGACATTATTTAAATAAATATGTACTCGTAAATACAATAATATGAACAAATTGTCGCTAATGTAAATATTAATGACGTGAGAGACAAATCAAAAAATATCATTTTTGTATTTTTTTTAAACAAATGAATAGAACAATATGGGGTTTATGTCATCTCATAGAGTACATTAGGCACTATCCTTATCAAAAGTTTAAAGAAAAATTTGGAGCCGTTTTTGAGAAACTCTGTAATTTTTGTATTTTTTTAAATATGCACATATTGCACACAATATTGAGCGAGAACTAAAATTTTCAAAAAAATGTACATGACCTTAATGAAAAAACTCATGGAGAGCAAATTTTATTTGAAGGAAAAATCTGTCTTTTATTTGGTAGTTGAAGGAAGAGGCCGAAAAAATTAAACCTTTAGCAATTTTCAAACATTCAGAGGTAACCGTGAAATTAGGGCCTATGACATTAACAAGTGTATTACTCTAGTCTTACACGAAATTTAAAAAAAAGAATGTGGAGCCGTTTTTGAGAAAATTTTGAAAATGCCCTGTGGGCTTCATGTAAAGTACCCCTAAATTTTTAAGAAAGTTTTTTAAAAACGCAGCGCCGAGTGGAATCACATTGACCGGAGAATATTCATTTTGGAAGAAATCGTACTTATGGTTTAGGCGCTAGTGTTGTTCACAGACGGATGGAGGGACGGACGGACGTTTTGTTTTCAATTGGTTTTTCGGTATGAAGGACGCATAAATTAGGCATTCAGGCTACACCACGTGTTAGAGGATTTTTTTCTTAATTTAGCAACTTGTTTTATCCACTGTTTTGTTATTAAGGCGCGGCAATAATTTTTTCTGCCGAAAATTCGCCGTTTTTTCGCGCAGCATTCCATAACTTTCCCTATACTACGTATATTAAGGCCCATTCACAATGCAGACGTAAACATAAGCGTAACGCACAGACATAAACATTAGTGGTAGACTGAAGCATTCACAATGTACAACATAAGCGTAATCAAAGATTTTCTATTTTCTGTGGGCCATTCTAGTTACTATTGATTGGATGTGAGAATCTATATTTTATATATATTGAAATTTTGTGAAACGTATGTACTGTGGCACAACAGCTCTTTACGAGCCAAGGCCTATACCAGCGGCGTCTCGGCCTTGCGGCCATGAGTTGGGTTAGGTTAGGTTAGGTATTTTAATTTTAATAAAAATTCAAACTAAATGGAACTACTATGAATATAACAACGAAACTCAACTACAAAAAGATCGTACGCTACAAAACAATGCAGAAAACCGTCGAAAATCAACCAAGCAATTTGGATATATCGATTTCGATACTCGATTTTGAGTTAAACGTACTGTGATTGGTTCATTTCTTATTTCTGACATAAGCATAAGCACAGAAGCTTGAAGCTTGCAAGCTTTTACGTTAACGTCTTATGCGTTATGCTTATGCGAGTGCATTGTGAATGAGTCCGCTTAAAAACGTTGTCCTAACTTTTATTAACGCTATGCTTATGTTTATGTCTGCATTGTGAATGGGCCTTTACTCCGTATACGGGAAAGTAAAAAGGCACTTATGTCACAAAATGTAATACGGTAAATATATTCATGAAAATTTTAATAATGATTACAAAAAGAAATACAAATACTGAGGTACATTGTCTTGCACGCTCTCCCGGAAAATCGCCTTGACTACTGCAGCCGTCGCACAAAAGCGGCTAATATTGTTCACTCTCACGAGCAACATTTGTAAACTATAGTATATTATAAATATTTGTAATATTGTAAATGTAGATATATATTTCAAATATTTCGGGGCTGAAACGGCAGGTGCACCACGGTCGCTCGTCTTCATTGCCTTAACGCTCCCTCATTTGCCTACCGCCCGGGTGCGGATGTGCCCCCCCCCCACCCGGTGACATGGAAGGTTCCAGCGCCCATTCAGGGTCGGTATCGTCCCCGTTGTGAATCTGTGTTATTGGCCAATCCTTGCTCATTGATATGTTTAAAAGTCATCTTACTCAATCGTTGGAGTTCCCCTTTAAGTTATCATAGCAGTGTCCTTGACAAACATTTTGCAATAAATTAGTTCTGAATTTGGGTAAATGTTTGAATTAATTTTGCTTATGTGTTTTTCAAAGTTCTGTGTATATTTCTGGTTTTAAATGTATATGACTAACTGGAAAAGCGTGCAAACGCAAGAGCGCTAAATAATTTCACCTCCCCATTAACCTAGCATTGAATTAGTACTAAGTAAGGATCAGGGTTTGAACTTTTTCTATTAACTTGCCACTGTCATGGTCCTGTGTGGGAGCATTGTGACTAGCAGTTTCTAGGCCTAACACAATTTAGGATTTAGCAGGGATGCCAAATGTGTTGCGAGCTCTTTCCCCTTCACTTCTTCGGAATTTCCCCAAATGATCTACCCAATGAAACAAAATTCTCCAACTCTAAAACCCTAAAACCCAGTCCTTGACAATCCCACTGACTATCCCTTATATTCAAATTCTTCAAATCAACCAATCTTCGTCCTTTGAGCTGCTCGAAGCCCTGTACCATTTTCTTTTTCTCATATTTTTCTTTCTCTAAACCTGTCATTTATTTTTCTCTTTCTGATACATAAAAATGAGAGAGGATAATGTCTGCTGTTTCTCTTTTATTCATAACTAGCTGGTATCCGGCGCGTTGCTGCCGCAGAAGAAGTAATTGTGGAAATATTTCTCTAGCCCACTTTCTTTTCCCCTTTCTCTTTCTTTCTCCACCCTCCCTCTTTCCCTACTCTCTCTTTCCCCACTCTCTCTTTTCCATCCTCTTTTCCCCCACTCATTTTTTCCCATTCTCTCTTTCCCCCAATCTCTGTCTCTCTTTTTCTCTGAGTCTCTCTTTTTCCCTCTATTGTTCCCCCTCTCGTTCCCTCTCTCTCGTTCCCTCTCTCTCGTTCCCTCTCTCTCGTTCCCTCTCTCTCGTTCCCTCTCTCTCGTTCCCTCTCTCTCGTTCCCTCTCTCTCGTTCCCTCTCTCTCGTTCCCTCTCTCTCGTTCCCTCTCTCTCGTTCCCCCTCTCTCTTTCCCTCTGTCTCTCGTTCCCCCTCTTTCTGTTTCCCCTTCTTTCTATTCCCCCTCTCTCTATATTCCCCCTCTCTATTTCCACTCTCTATTTTCCTCTCTTTCTTTCCCTCTATATCCCTCTTTCTTTTTCCCGCATTTTTTATCTCTCCTCTCATCAACGTGCGCTGTCCGCTCCTCCTGTCCTCGACCTCGCTCCACGTGACATAGCAACGCCCAGTAACAAGGAAGCTCAGGTGGATTGGGAAATGCATTTAACTGGAGCGCTATCTTGTGCTGCAGCGCCGTCTAGTGGAGTTACAATAATAATGCCTACGTTCTTCCCGTTGGTACAAGCAATATATTGACAAAGTTTTATCGCAATCGGATGAACGGTACGGCAGCGCATTGAGTACGAACCAACAAACATTGATTTTTATAAATTAGATAATTCAGAAAATAATATTACCATCTCTACTTCGGATAAAAATAATTCCCCTCCCCCAAAAAACATTTCCCCGTCCATTCATGTTCCCTATTCTTTCCCCAAAACGAAAAACTCTCCATTTTGGGGGCAAAATTCCCCAATCTGGCAATCCTGGGATTTAGTGTTCAGATTTGTTATTTGCGGAGTTGCTTACACCGTGATTATGTTGGCACGTCAGTCCTGTGCCATTTCCACTTTGCCAGACTCTTCATAGGAAGTTCAGATGCGTTTCAGGAAAATGGCCAAGATGAAACTCATGAATAAAATTTTGTAATGTGTCCGGCTACAAAAGGGGGCATATTTTGAATTTGTATGTACTGCGGACTGATTCCTTAAACCATTTTTTCTTTTCCTTTCTTCAAATAAATATTTTTTTGTGTGTTTCCAATGGTAAGAATCATTCAACATGAATGAAGATTTATAAACAAGATCATGTTTATGGACGTTACTTTCGAGTACGAAATGAACACAATAATTGCAACACAATTGCTTCACTGATTAAGTTTTCACCTCTTCCGGTTTCCCCCAAAATTCTTTCTTTTAAGCGTTACCTTTAGGCTCCGACTTTTTTTTATGTCTTTGTAACAATTTTTTCAATCAATATCAGCCTAAACTAATATCAATATTATTTTATTATTTTAGATCACTTTGCTATATTATTTTTAATTGAAATGAAAAGAATAATTTCCCTATGAAAATTCACGATTTTTCTATACACACTAGATTGGTGGAAGGGTAAATATGCCTTAAAAGAAATATATTTTAATGAACAGTATAGTTGGATGTGAAACTATAACTGTGATATGCAAACCTTTAAAAGTCACGCCAAAAGTTCAGCTCGCAGTTCCTCACCTCAGAATGTCCTGGCATTCACCAACATTTTGGGCCTTAATTGTTGTGTGTTAAGGCCTAAATTAATTTTGTTACAAATCAAAAATAAGGGGACATTTATCAAGATAATTTTCTCTACTTTCTTCACTTTTTGAATTGGAAGTCCTGTGAGTCTGTGTGTATAATTCTTCGCATACAAGCTAATTGCATAAAATAAATCTAGACTGCCGTATACACTCATGAGACTCCAGGAAAATGGAAGATTAGCTTTGGGTAATACAACATATAAATGCCTATATTTCCTCGTATGAAACTCATAATTATTTTAATCCGACAATAATTCGCGAAACTAAATTGCTAATGTTTACAGGTCGAGAGAAGTGCTTCATCAACGCCTGAGTCAACTACGAGCGGAGTGTTAGGGTATGTGTGAGTGTGTATGTGTGCGTGTGCGTGTGAGTGAAATTGATCACTGTATTTATTCCAGATTCTTGAAATATTATCAACATTTTTGTACTTTGTATGCCAAAACATTCGTTTTAATTCTTTGGGGAATTTTAGGGACGCATGTAACTGATGACATAATAATGCAGACAGTCATTTGGATAACTAATACAATCTGATGATTCAGGTCTACACAATACTAATTCGACTGCCGCCGGATTCATCTAGTTGTGATGGTAACGGAAGTTCTGATCAGCCTTCAATCAAGATGATTGCGGACGATGCCCCCTCTAGTTCCCTGGTGACTCCCATTCGCGGGGCTCCTGGAGCCAGTGCTGCTCAGCGCCTAGTGGGACGGGTCGACAGCACCACTTCAATGGGCATGGAATACAATCTGAGTCTCCATCCTGCTGGCGGTTATCCAGTCTCACCCGCCATCAACCGGCGGCCATCTCAGATGCCTGATATACGTATTCCGCTCAATGCCAAAATTATTCCTAAACAGTTAGCTGGAGGACCAAAGGCTCTTGTTGCGAATGCTGGTCCCAAAATGCAACAACACCAACAGAAGAAGAAGAAGAAAACGCAGGAGAAAAAAGCAGACAAGAAAGCTGCCAAAACATTGTCTGCAATTCTTCTGACATTTATAATCACGTGGACACCATATAATATCTTAGTGCTTCTGAAGCCCTTAACAGCATGTACAGGTTGCATACCTCAAGAGCTGTGGGACTTCTTTTACTATTTGTGTTACATTAACAGCACAATAAATCCTATGTGTTATGCTTTATGCAATGCGTCATTCCGACGCACGTATGTGCGAATTCTTACTTGTAAATGGCACAATCGAAACCGCAGTGCTGTGAATCGAGGATATTACAACTGATGATAAAATAAAGCATTGGGTGTTTTTAGGTTGAACTATGGTTCATGTCACATTGCCAGTCATAAACTATGAAATGTGTACTGTATATCTGAAGAAATCTAACTCAAATAATTCTTAAACAATTCATTTTTCCCCCTTCATTTTTAAGAGTGAAGTTTTAAAAACGGGTGAACTATAAATTAATTTTATTTTTATTACTTTGTTAGTATCTTTCATTTTTTGTTCTAAAACCATTAAGTAGTTAATTATTTTTAAAATATTCTAAAAGTAAAATTGATTGTTCTTCTGGTAGTTGTGTTGTGTCATCAGATAAAGTACAGTATGCTTTTACAAGTAATGGCATAATCCATCGAAATACAAGTGAGACTTTATTTATTTATATTTTCATTTGTTTTTATTATCTAATCTTAACTCGTCAATTTATACATGATTTGTCCATGAATTAAGTTATTCCATAAGTCCTTTTTTTTCATGAAAATGTTACTTTCAACTGTTACTGACAAGTCTTTATTTAATTGCTTTTGGATTTATTTGTTGCTATATATTCATTAAATTATTCATTTTATTTACTTTTTTCACTTTCTTTATTGTTTTATTACAAAATCAAAGAATCGGATCATTCCTTGTTATTTATTAATATTAATGCATTCAAGCAGATTTCTGTGATGTATTAAAAACGAACATGCAGCTTTAAATAAAATATATTAATGTTTTCATGTCACAGTGCATTAAATAAACTAATTCAATTTACATACACTATTCATTATTACAATATTTAATTAGATTTTATGAGAAACTGCATGCAAAAGGAAGATATATTTCAAGTATGGTAAGCAAATAATCTTGAGCATTCACCCTGATCTTCAAAGTCATTTCTTTCATTGTCAGTGAACCCAAAAATGTCAAGCAATTCTGGCATTTACTTTTAACCTGAAGATATACATGTAAACATTCTATGTGTCTGTGTTGTTAGCTAGGATTTACAGTATTATAAAATCTCTAAGTAAAAGACCAAATGTGACAGAAATCTGAAGGCAATAGCCAGAAAATGGACTCACAAATTACTTCACGCTCAAAGATAAAATAATCATCATTTTAATGTAAACAGAAGTGATATAGTTACACCTTTTTGTCGTGTACAAACACTTCAAATGTGTTTCTTAATATATTTGAGAAAAAATTATTGAAAAAAATAGTTTTGTGAGCCCAATAGGCTGTGTACAAGCAAATTACTATTGAAGGCTTTCAAAAATATATGACGGGTCATATTCTTTACATATAGTTGTTAGAATAAGAAGACGTATATTGAATAACCATATATGTCCAAATAACCATATTGTATGAGATATGGGATTACTCAAAGTCAGCATAATCAGTATTGCAAATTGCTTTTTCATCTTTCATTTTAATTAAAATTAAATGAAAATAGCTCTGTTTCATTAAGTCATTGAATGAGAGTACTGTCTGCAGATGAAAATAAGGATTGAAACAACTATTCTTAAAGCAGCTATGATGAAATGATGTTTTTAAGTATGAGTTAAAAATATTGAGATGGTCTGAGAGAAAAATAAATGTAACATTTAAAAACTTGTGATTCAGTACTATAAATGGAAAATATGTTCAAAAATTAAATCACAGATCTTTTACATTTCGTAACAACTGAAGAGTCATATAAGATACCACAAGAATGAGCTTAAATTTTCATATTTTCCAAATTCATTTGATAATTTAGATACACTTAAATGTAATAATGCAAGAATTTAATTTTTCTAGAATTAACCTGTGCTTATAATTTGGTCTGTCTATATCATTAAGTAATATGCACAACATTTTTGTTCCAGTTTTTAAATGAAAAATTAGTAATATTTATATCATAAACATTTCCCATAGCTTTATAATAATATTCAAATATGCAAAAGATTCAAAAGAAGGAATGATACCTGAATTTTTCTGAAATTCTAATATTTATTATAAGTAATTCATTTTTACTTTTTCATAATAATTTTTAATGTGACATTTTAAATTATGCATTTAAGCAGATATTGTAAGGCATTCTGACCAGGGCCAGTTTGAAATTTTTGGAGACTTGCTATTACAAAAGTGTAGATTAATGAGTCTGTGCCAGTAAAATTTGTACCCATTAAACTGGTCAAAACATACACGACCAAAAATAATTAATATGAATTATTTATTCTATGTGCATTCTCTTTACTTCATAAAAATGAGGTAAATTGGTAGATCTTTATTATACAATTAAATGTGAAATAAGAATGATGGATGTTTATTGGAAATAACATGACTGGTGAACCAATATTTTTGTTTATGACAAATTTCAATACAATTACCAGATTTAGTTAATTGTTATTTAATTTATAGTGTTGAATATTTTGATAATTAATAGATTTTTAAAAGAACACACACAATATGTGAACAGTAAAAGAGTCTTTCCAATTGCTTAGCCTTCTCTGCCGACGTCTTCTGCCATCAAGCTGGCCCTGATTTATACTTTTATAGCCATTTTTATATACAGTTCTTTCAATTTGAATGCAAACAACACTGATATTTTTATAGAAAAATGAAGTTGTATTGGAAGAATTTATCAGTGATAGGATTTTCAAATGGGATAAATAAATATGTATATATATATCTGTGATAAAAAACATACAAATCATGATTTTATAAAATATTTTGAATTGAATGATCCTAAGGCTGTTGAAGAAATATTCAATATTAATTTAATATAATCATCTTTGTATTTCAAGAAGATGTTAGTGAAACAGAACTATTGTAGTGAATGACAACTAATAGAGAAAATGAAATTGTTAAAATGAAAAAAATATTTGGCTCTTTATCAGTGTTTCCATAAGTAGTTGCATATTAAAATGCATTATCAAAAGTAGCAACATTCAAGAAATCAATAAATATACTTATAAATTTCCAAAGAAATATGAGAAATGAAAAACTAATTTCTTGGCATGGTTATGCACTTCGAATTTTCCCTTTTCTCAAATATGTTTATATTTTGTCTAGTGTTGAACTGGATGTGTCTTACCATAAGTTAGGTGTTCCTTGAAGCATATTATGTATGCCCAACTTTTAAGAGAATATGTGTGAATGTTTTGATATTAATGTGATTGGAAAGGGCATAATAGAATTGCTTACATAGGATGTCTCTCAGCTTTTGCTATTTCAAAAATACAGTATTCATATATTCAATTGTATTCAGTAATGGTAAACTTTTCAGAAATCAGATGGGCTAGAACAGAATAATTGAGAAAGATTATTCCTTTAACAGTGTATTTCAATGTAAATAACTTGAAATTGTCAATTTTAATATTTTTCCCCTCAGAAACCATGGATTTCTAATTAGACACACCATCATCAAAATGTGTATTTAATTCAAACAGAAAATTCTCTTCATTGAGTGTTGAAACTGGAATGGAAGATATTGAACAGGGTACAACATATAAAGGGAAGAGAAACCTTCCTTTCAGATTATATAACACTTTTAATCGTCCTTCAAATAATTATGTAATAGGTATTACCACTATGTGTGGTCATGAATTCTTGAATATCCCATTTGAGAAAAATCTTTTTTAATTTAACATTGTTAGACGACCTATTTCAAAAGTATTCTTGTGATTACAATTATTTTTGTCAATTCAAGGTTAAGCATTATGATGGACAAATTATTCAATTAGTAACATGTGGCAGGAAAGTCTCTCTGCTCTGTGCCAAATTATGGGCTCTTACTAAGAATTGCATTTATAATCATAGCAACCAATCACTGGGAAACAAGTAAAGCAGACAACACTTCCAGCATCTCTTACGATCATGGAGAGAATACAATTTACGTTTTCATTTTTTACAAGTTGTAATTCACGCTACCAACATAATTTCTACTGCTAGCACTCTCACCAGCCACTGGTACCACTGCAGAGAGTCTTTCCTGGCACACTGTACTGTAACCCTGTTATTTTAAATGTTCATTATCCAAGAAACTCATTGAGTTCTTGTATTATTCCAGCTCTTCTGTTTTCTGGCTGAAAATTTATCAACAAATTTGTTTTTGTTTGTCATTTAACAACAGAATATTCAAAAAAATATCTTCCATAAAACCTAGCCCATCATTATGAAATGAAATGTGGTATAGTTAAGACGTTTCCTGCAATTGGACTTATCACTTATCCAAAAATCAATGTAATTACTCTTGAACAAAAAACATCTAGGTGTTCAGCTACAAATAAAACAATAGTCCCAAGTAAATTAAGAAAATCTTGCTGCCCCTCTTCTAATAACTGTTCTCTTCAGTTAATATGAAAGAGAAGCTCAAGATAAATCATTCCGTGTTGCATTTTATTAGAGATTAATGATTAGAATTATAATGATAATTTGATAAAATATATTATTTTTGTTACATTTGGAAAATGAATTTATATTTAGAATGAATATTACTGTTAAAATAATAATTGTGATAAATTAAAATATAAAATATTTCAAAGGATTAGTTATTGCAAGTTGAATATTTAAAAGATTAATTAGAAAGTATTATTTATACAATTCTTAATGCTCATAGTTTTCTTTTAAATGAATCATGCCATTTCTATTGAAATACTTCATTCACCCAGAAGAATGTGCGTAGATATTAATTTAGTACATTTATGGGCATAATTCATTAATTAAAATTTCTTTGATTTCAGTTATTGTTGAAGATAATAAATAAATGGATGAAAAAATTACACTAATGGCAAATGACATTCTGTAAGTGTATAATGTTATGCATCTTATCTTGTAATACTTCTTTAAGTTAATTGTTGAGTCAACATAATTATTACTTTCAAAATAAACCATATTTCTTACGTAAACTCTCTTCTAAATTGACAGTCAGAATTTGAAATAAAAACTTTTAACATTGGAGGTAACTATGATAAACGATTTGTAAACACTTTCAAAGAGAAAATACCAATAAATGTGAAATTTCAAATTTTAAATTACATAATATGCAGACAGCTCCATTATTATATAATAGTCAAACAACATGTTTTAATTCAAATTATGGATTGTATGTGCTACAACATTTTAAACCATACCTCAGAAATGAAAGATTTTTCTGGCACTGAAGGATGTTTTTTAAATAACATTCAACATAACACATCTACAAATTGAGATGAAATTAATTCAAAGTAGTTAATACATTTTAATTTGTATTAAATTTTCAGAACACATGCAGAAACTAGATAATTCAGTATAAATAAGCTAATGACAATACAAGGGATGTGTTAAAAAAATAATAACAAAGCTAGAAGACATGTTAATTTTTCATAACTTGTGCATTTATACCTCTGAAAAACATTAGCCATACTGACTAATATTATTTTGTAAGGGCTTTTTCACTGAGTAATATGAAATTTCAAAAGTAATTCTTATGTATTGAAGATGCCCAATACTCAACAAAATTGTATTTTCAGTAGTTTCCTTTTTGATGCGGTGGTACCTACACTATGTTGTCATATATCATGTGAAAAATTAAACTTATGAAGAAATGTTATTCAAAGTACGTGTGACAAAGTGTTAAAATTTATTAAACCATGTTGTAAGATCATATCAGAGCTTTATTTATGTTAGTACTTAGAGGCAATGAATGATATAGGATTGGTAACAGAGTAATTATTTTTAAGTACATGTGCCAAACTACAGAGAAAATATGTCACTTAGGCAGAAGTATATCTTCCTTAGTTTCCAGCTATAACTGTTGTCATATAGCAGTACTCTTGACAATCTTCCAATGAATGTTCTTGCCTGTCTGAAATATAGCAGTTTCATACTGTAGTTTACTATAACTCCAGAATATTCTCTAGACTATTTTCACCAATGTATTTGGAAAGGATGGAATGAAGATATTTGTTTTTGTACTCAAATTTGTGTTGCATCAAAGAAATAATTGAACTTCAGTCCAGCTGTTCTATCCCGGAGGTCAGATTCTTGTCTTTTTTAGCAAGGTAACAATTTTCATAAAAATTGCAGATAAATATTTCTGTAATCTTTTCAAATAGACCTAATGGGTATGTAAACAGAGAGATGTCCAGTATTTAAGATACTGGAAAAATGTTTCCAAGTTTTACTGACGATAAGAACGCCCACACAATAATTGAAGAAGATTTTCATAAGATTATGAAGTGTCATTTACGGTACTGCTGTACTTAGTTTAGAAAATGACAGAATAACATTGATTAATTTTAATGTACTTAAAAATTCCTTAAAGCAAACAGAAAAAGAAAAAGGGTTTGAAATTAAAAAACCCATCGTGTTCAAATTTCATAATATCTTAATGGAAAAAATATCTCTATTTACATGCTCTTTGTCAAGAAAAAGCATTTATATGCTCCTTTGTATTTTTCAAACAAAGATTTTTCTTTTTTAATGTTTTTAAATGTGTGAAAGAATCATGTTCTTAAATTGTACAGGTAAATGAAACAATTTTTTTTTACTGTTAATTTTCAGGTTCTTGCACTCACACAGTGTTGTGCTCAGCTATTATTATAACTGCCATCTTCCCCACCCATGATATTGTAAAATATGAAATTTTCATATATTTGAATGTAAGATTACTCTTTGTGTGGAATTATTTGTACATTTCATCTCTGGAAATTAGAATTTTAGATTCATAATTGCCCAGAAATTATTTGTTATACGTGTGAACTCATCATGGCACATTAACAAGGTCCCATTTTTAATGATTCACAGCAGAGTCTTAAAACTGGATCTATTATATTTGTGCAGATTTTTCTACAAATACTGTAATGACTATTGCATATATATTTTTTAATTATGTGAGTGAAAATATGAATTGAAAATGTGTGTCATTTGAACACTATCATCCACTTTCCAACAAAGGCCTAAACATGACTGTTCTCTACTTAATGAAGAATTGTTTCATAATCAAATAACAGAAGTATGCCAAAAAACAAAATACATCACTTGATATTGGAATTCTGTTTTGTTTTTGTTTTTTTCATCCAAATATTGAACAATGGTAAATATGAAAATCTTTTTCTGCTCTTGCCATTTCCCCTCTTTATCATTTTGTTTGCCTGAATCAAGGCAATGATATGCAATTGATGAGTTATAGTAACTGCAGTGTTGTATGTTTTTGTCAACTGAATGTATGAAAAATGTGGCATGAATGTTGTAATCAGTTTTATGTGCAGTAGAAAATTGCTGTGTACTATTTTACAAGTTCCTGGGTTTCATGAACAAACTTGGGATATATTTATATGATAGTTCAACATGTACTAAAAAGAGGAAGAATACGCGAAACGACGCACATTAGGTACAACATTTTTGTAAAATTTATTCCATATATATAAAAAAGAATAATAAGTTTGTAAAATGATGTTAATAAAAATGTTGTTTTTTAAAAAGAGCTTCTAAAGTAAATCTTATTATAATATTTACATTTATAACACACATGTAACCTTGTGGGTATGTCTGTACACTAGATTGCCTATTAACAGTATTCATTTTCATAAACAGGCCTAACTAAACATCCCAGCACACCTTGTAGAATAATTTCAGTTTCATCCTATGTTCAACCACAGAATGCCTGAACATAATTTCTCGATAATTAAATAAACACCTGATGTCCTAATGAAATATTTAATTTAATTATATTAAATATACGTTGGGTTTTCAACTTACAATATATATATATATATATATACTGATTACCTTATGAGCTTGGTGTGTTTTGAAAATGTTTGAATAATGAACAAGGAATATGAGTTACATGTTTCTACCAATCTTCAAGATAACTGGGCTTGTAAATTATTTAATTAGTTGCTTGAATAATGGTGTATTCAGTGCTTGAATAATGGTGTATCATGTTCTAGGATAAATGCTTCGTTTATTTGTAAAATATTATGATAACTTCAATTAGAAAGCAAAAATTTTGTAAATGAAAAATTATGCATTTCACTTTAATTTGCTGTGGAGCAAAAAAAATTATTGTATATAAGTTTAACTAATAATTATGAAGACAAAGATTCCCAAAGAGTTATGTATGCAATGACACAATGCATCTTTCTTCACTATTTTGCTTACATTAAACTCGGTACTTTCAAGCATTTTTTTCATGTTATTTTACCCAATTTGAAATAACTTTGCTTTTACTTTAATATTATATAGCTTATCTCATTTCCTCATCTCACCTCAGATTGCAAAGAAAATCATCTCTTGAAACACATTAGTAGGCTAATTGTCCTATATTCAATTCATTCAAGCATTTGCTAAACTCATACTTTTATAAACCTTATTTTTCCTCCTAAGAATCCACAATTTCTAGTAAGAAAATAAAAGTATAATCTATTAGTAATACAAAACATCAATTCAGTGTTTCATAGTAAAAGAATAATTGGGTATGAAAGTTGTTGATACACAATCATGTCATTCTACATTATTAAAATTATTAATTGATTTGAAAAGCTATTTTCAGGGTACAGCAAATGTTTAACTTTAATTAAAAAAGTTCAAAAAATCTTAAATAAACCAAGAACATGTAATTCACACAATCCCTTCAGTTTTGATTTTTTGTGGGCTGATGTGTATATTAATGTGATGATGTAAGTTACATCATTACATAATATGATGTAAGTATTGTCAATATGATGTAAGAAGAGATCAGATTTCAATGCAAATACATTTGAGAATGTATTTTTTGTGCATGCTCACTGCTAAGTGCATGACATACCAATATCCCTTTATTTAAACATGATTATTTATGCATATCTCCATATTTTTTTGTTTTCTTAATAAGGATCATATTTCTGTAAATTGCTATTTATTCTGTTTACTTTATTACTCAATTTATTTACTATGTGTATGTCATGAACCTAGTTTTAATTTGGTAATGTGTTTCTATATATTACTTGGTTCGTTGTATCTAAGATTAGGTTGCTGTATGTGATTTATGCACAATATTTGACCCCAAAATCATTATTGTTCCCAGAACATGATATGGACAGATATTTTGAAGGTACATGAAGCCTCATAATCACTTTCAAAATTGTCTCAAAAATGGCACCCAATTTTTTGATCACATTTTGTCTTCATATAGCATAAAGGACGCTTAAGAAAATGGAGCAGATCTCATGTTCATTGAAATTTTCTACTTTTATTTTCCCGTATGCGTACGAGTCCCATATACGTAGTCTATTTGGAATATATACGTAGTATAGGGAAAGTTATGTAATGCTGCCCGAAAAAACGGCGGATTTTCGGCCGAAACACTCTTATTACAGGGCCCTGGTAACGAAAAGGTGGAATAATCCAGTTGCGAAATATAGAAACAAAAATCCTCTAACACAGGGTGCAGCTAGAATCCATGTTTTATGGCTCCTTGATACCAAAAAATCGATCGACGGCAAAACGTGTGTACGTCCGTTCGTCTGTCTGTGAACAACTCTAGCGACTAAACCGTTCAGCCGATTTTCTCCAAAATTGATATTCCCCGATCGATCTGACTGATGTGGCCCCTTGAATTTCCATATACTCTTCTATAATGTTTTTTAAAGTTGTATTTCGGTTCTACCATTAGAAAACCGAAAATTTGAGAAAATTGAAGAAAGAAAGTATTTATTGCAGCGATAGATAGCAATTCGCAAGAGGTTGGGGGAATACTGAAAAGCTAGCCCAGACCGAAGAAATTAGAAAACTGGTAACATATCGCTGTGCCAATCTCTAGCACCAGTAGTTAATACTTTCTCGTATACATACGTATATACAGAGTAATACACGCAATATAGAGAAAGTTATGTAATCCTGCGCAAAAAATCGGCGATTTTTCGACTCTGATATAGAAAATGAGTTAAACCTCTTCTCATGTGCAGTAAATTACGCCGTCTAACACGCTTTTGACACTATTCCTCACGCGGTGATTCGATGGGTTCTATCCAGGAAAGGGATCTCTGACGCCTTTACCAATTTGGTAATGGAAACGCCGACGTTTCCCCCATCATTCAGCACCCCTGAAAAGGAATTGAGGTGTCAATTCGTAGAGGAGTAAAACAGGGGGACCCCTTGTCCCCATTCCCTTTTAATCTCATTATGGAGTGTCTGCTTGAGAAATTGGAAAATATGTCAGGATAGTACACGTTATTGGAAAGAAGCGTGTCCGTGTTAGCATTTGCTGACGATCTGGTGCTGTTAGCAAAAGATGCCCCAGGAGCTCAAGAATTGGTTGAAATTGTGGTAGAATATCTTGGGGTCCTCAGAATGACATTGTCTCTCTCGAAGTGTTCATCATTTCAAATTACAACCTTTGAAAGATCCTGGTTCATTGAGGACCCCTGTCTGGAAAGGGTGGGGGAGAGAATTCCTCTGGTCAGTAATGATCATACCTTAACATACCTGAGAGTGAACTACTCTATCTGGAATGATTTCCCATGTAAAGCATCCGAAACGAATTTCATAGAAGCAATGACGAGGCTTCAGAAGGCGCATTTAAAACCCACTCAGAAGTTGGCATTACTTCATACTTATATAATGCCACATTACCTTTACCAATTGTTTTTATCGATGTCGATGTCAGGGAAGCAGCCGGTCAAATCAGAGTGGCAGTCAGTTCTTTCATCTGCATATGAGTACTGTAGATGGCTTATTCTACCTGGCCAAGAGAGATGGAGGACTGGGATTGCTGCGGCTCGCCCAACACGTTCCTAGGATAGCGTTGAACCTAGGATTACGCTTAGAAAAATCCTAATTGCAGATGGCTGAGCCACTGTCCGTGTTTCTACCAACGGACATTAAAAACTGCCAGAACACTGAATCTCAACTGGCCCTATACTGAACAAGGGCTTATAAGAAGAAATGCGCCGATGACGAGGTAGCCGCTTGGGAGAAGCTGGGATCCCAACGAGAGCGGTTAAAGCGTATATAAACGATCCGATTGGAAATGCCTTTTTGAAAGATTATAATCTTCTGAAACCTGGTCTTTTTATAACTCCACTCCAATTGAGATCAAATACCGCTGCCTACTCTTAGTCGAGGAAGGCCCAGGGAGGATGTGTACTGCAGTAAGTGCAATACAGAGGTAGAAACCATGAAGCACATCCTCGGTCTGCATTTTTACGAAGTCAGCAAGAATAAAGCGTCATGACGAAATCAAGAATTTCATAGAGGGGAAGATGCTCCGGAAATCGGACACAGTGGTGTCCACGGAAGCCACTTTCTCTGTTGCCGAAGGGGTTAGATTCGAACCTGATCTGGTAATAAAAATTCGGGAAGGGGTCCACGTGGTCGATGTGACTGTCCGCAACGAGGACGGGTCTAGCCTACTAAAAGCAGGAGAGGAAAAGGTCGTAAAATACCTACCAGTCATTGCTCTGGCAGCCCAACTTCACGGAGTGCCCGACGCCAGAATCCTGTTAGTGGTGTTTGGAACCTCTGGGGTTTTCACAAGATCCACAGTCAGTGCCCTCAAGTCTTTGGGAATCACGTCTCGAGGCTATCTTCTGACCATCTTGTTAATTGCTCTCAGAAGCTCCATGAAGTTCTACGTACAATTTGTAAATTACCATGGAGCAATTTAGCATTGCTGGTAGTAAATGCAGAAAAGGAACCTTGGTCCCGCGGGGAAGTCTAGGGAACCCTGGGGATCCTAAAATGCCTAGGAATTACTTAGTTGCCACGACTTTAAGTGGGAAGTGTATGTTATTTAATATAGCATATAGAAAATTGTATAGTCAGATTTCAGAAATGATGGGACCTTGATAGAGTCTTTAAGAGTTTTTACTTTCTCGCATGCGTGCATATATGCAGAGTAATATACTTAGCATACAGAAAGTCATGTAATGCTGCGAAAAATCGATTTCGAGATTTCAACGAAAATACATGTTTTGGGCTCGCCTGATACCGAAAGATCGTTGTTATTTTTCAAAATATCCGTCCGTCCATCGGTAAATACTAGCTCGTGAACACTGCGCAGAAATGTTTTTTAAATGGATCTTCCCCGATCGACCTGGATCGGCTCGAAGCTCTCCGACTTTGAAAAACTTTCTTTGAAACTCGCGGGTAATTTGCCACCAGAGAGCTTTTCAAAATTTGCACAAAAATGGTCCCAAGTTGTTTCTTTAAATTTTTTGAAAGAATACAGTAAAATACATTTATAAAGATGACACAGGTCCATGTTTCACTGTTAACTCTGAATTTCCGAACATTTCAAAAGTTTTAATTTTCATCGGCGTCCTCGTACAACTGCAACCAAAAGTTTGAAGAGAAAATTTGGAGCCATTTATGAGAAAATGACGTTTGAGCATTTCCAAAAATGCTGAATTTTCAGCTTGTTTTCACAAAAAACGTTTGAGTATTCGAGAAACTTTGACATTATTTAAAGCACATGTACTCATTAATACAATAATGTGAAAAAATCGCTGGTAATGTAAATACTAACGACGTGAGAGACAAGTCAAAAACATTTCATTTTTGAAAAAAACAAAAGCATAGAGCAATATGGCGTTCACGTCATCTCATAGAGTACATTTAGTACTATCACTATCAAAAGTTTAAAGAAAAAAATTGGAGTCGTAATTGAGAAAAACTTGTTTTTGTTATTTTTTTTAAATTGCACATATCACACGCAATATTCCGCGAAAACTACTTAACTTTTTGAAAAACTGTACATGACGTTAATGAAATAACTCACTGTGGAGCAGTGGCGTAGGCTCAATGTATGCGAGTGATGTGTTACATCCCCTAGTTTTCCATCACTTAAAAATATTCTCAGTAAAGTATTTTATTTTCTTCGGTTAAGTATCTCCCTCTATTTCTCTATTCCCTCCCGCCATTTATGTGCGCGGTCCAATAGGCGTTAGTCCCCTCGCTGGATGTGACAGATCGAGAAACATCCCTTCAACGACCTCACTTTGTTGGCGAGGTCATTGAACTCACGGCCATGCGCAGTGTCCAAGCTGCGTGGTTTCAGCTGCCGGTGATGTGACACAGCTCCTCACATCAAAGGCTTTTCATTGGCGTTCGTGTATCCCCTCCCAATAACCTTCCATACCCCCTCCTCTGATGCCGTTCCGCTAGATTTCGCACGATCGCGACCGTATGAAGCAGTGCTTGCGATCATGCGACTTCTACCGGCAAGACCGAGAAAAGACGCGAAATGCCGTGACATATTCCATCGCGAAGATGGAATTTGAGTGGCCTTGAGGGTCGCTCTTAGAAAAATCGCAGTATAGGGGGGAGCGCGTCCCTTCCCAGGACGTGTTGACAGCCCTACTCCAGTTCAGTAAACATTGACCCTGACTATTCGTCTCCGCAAGGTGACAGTTTTCAGTTGCATTTCTCTAACAGAGTACAGCTATTTGTATGAAGTTCTGTACAAGTGATTATTATTTTGTTGTGATCATTGCAATGCGTCCTGTTCAAAGCAACTTTCATATAGACATCCTTCACAGTCAGACGCGTGAAGTCGTTGCAAAAGTATATCAATTTATGAAGAGAAGCAAAAGAAGGCATTGAAAATATCAAAACAGTTCTTAAGGCAGTAATTCCTGGTTCGGGTGTTTCGAAAAGATCTATTCGCAGAATTAATAAGGAAATTAATTGTATTCAATCAGGAGAATCGTGTTCATTTTCTACTCCTAATTAAGAAAAGAGAAAGGACGTGGAATCTGCTCTCGACAGTTTCAATGAGTGTGTTTCACCGCAATATGATTTAATGCACCATATCAAGAAATCGTTATTTTTACAGGAAACGCGATAGTAAAGACGGTGAAAATGATACTACTTATGATTGTGAGGAAACGGGTATCAGTGACAGTGGAAAACATTTGGATGAAAACGGAGCCAGGCCATCTCGTGAATTTGGTGTTTCTCCATTAACCGAGCAAAGACACTACAGCAAATTGATTTCGAAGGCTGTTCGCTAGCTTGTGCTATAGCAAAGGTAGGCTAATGTTTTTGGTTTTGACAGACGAACCAGGCGAGAGCGAGCGCCATCTTCTGGCTCTCTCCCCATCACTTTCAGCTTCCCCCTCTACTCGCGAATCTCAGCGGCCACCCTAAAAAAATTTAGCTGTAAGTTAGTGCATGCAATGAGAAAATGATGATTTTCAAGGAAGATTCAGAATGTGTCTAACTTGCAACATACACTTCTAAAATACTTCAGAGTAAAGTAGAATGACGCAGACTTTAAATATTTGGAATTATGCATTCAATCTGTAATATCATGATCGCATCCCCACATCAACCAGCCAGGAGACGCCACTGCTGTGGAGAACAAATTTTATTTGAAGGAAAATCTCTACCTTTAATTTTGTAGTTGTAGGAAGAGGGCGAAAAAATTCAAACTTTTGCAATTTTCGAAAATTCAAAGTTAACCATGAAAATCGGACTATGCCACCTTAAAAAGTGTATTTTACTCTATTCTTACAAGAAATTTAAAGAAAAAAATGGAGCCGTTTTTGAGAAAATTTTGAAAGTGTCCGGGGGGCTTTATGTAAAGTAATTTTAATGAATCTTTTTCAAAACATCAAAGTTTCGACTGGAGCCAGATAGACAGAGGTTTCTTCAATATGAAAAAAATCATACATATTGTTTAGGCACTAGTGGTGTTCACAGACGGATGGACGAACGGAAAGACAGACGGAGGTTTTGCTTTCAATTGGTTTTTCGGTATCAAGGACCCATAAAACAGGGATTCTGGCTACAGCAAGTGTTAGAGGATTTTTTCTTAATTTATCAACTGATTTTATCCACATTTTCGTTATCAGGACCCGGCAATTAATTTTTTTCTGACGAAAATTCACCTTTTTTTGCGCAGCATTACTTAACATCCGCTATCCGTGTAAACATATGTATACGGGAAAGTAGAAATGAAAATGGAGATATTCCCTTCAAGTAATTTTTTTCTCCATATTTACTTCTTTCATTAAGGTCAGGTACATTGGTTTGAAAATTTAAGTTGTTTTCGCGCAATATAGTGTGCAATATGTGCAACATTTAAAACTAGTGGTACTACAGAATGGCACAGACTTTCCCGTATTAGTTTTCTAATTCCTTTGGTCTTGACTAGCTATTTGGACATGCCACATACTCTTACAAGCTGCCATCTACCGCCCGCCAAAGTACATTTTCTGATTCTTTTTCGGTTTCCTTATTGTAAAACGGAAATATTATTTTAAGGATATTAAAGAACTGTAAAACCTCGTCCCAAACGACAATTTAAAAAAATGGTGCCGTTTTTTTAAGAAAATGGCGTTTCAGCGTCACTGTAAATTCTAAATTTGAAGCTAAATTTCACAGAAAATTTTAATTATAATGAAGTTATTTGAAGCACTTTATCTCACAAATACAATAGTGTATACAAATTGCTGGAAATATGCATATTAACGGTGTGAGAGATCTTTCAAAAAATTAAATTTGTGAAATTTTTGAAAAAAGAAATATACACGAAGAGAAATGTTTAGTTCATACTATTAATCACGTAATAGATTCAACTAATAGGTATAGTAGATCTTCGTAGAACGAAACTAAAGTTAAACACACTAATGCACATATAGTAATGTGCACTAAACAGGTCGTACCCCGTGACGAATGGCATCTAGTGGAGAAAACTAAACGAATCGTTGCATTGACTAATACATTTACTAAAAAGTGCAGTGAAAATAACTAAACGAAACCTGAAAGGGAATACTTTCTTTCAGCCCCTCCAAGCAGGTAGCAACTGAGGTTCAGCAGCGGTCACCCATCCTACGGCCTCGTGGGTTCGCACTTCCTTAACCACGATTACCTGACAGACCCTGGCCTAGCAGAGCAGCTACGGACGCAAGCTGCTAGCTTTAGGCTATCGACGGTATTTCTACCATTCGTTTAGAGAATATAACAATTATTGAAAACCAATAAAATACTAAACTCGCCATTTATATAGTGTATAAGGCCATATACAGCGTTGAATTCTCACACTTCAGACTGGCGGGTTCTATAACCATTCGAATTGATCAGGTGGCTGAGAACGCGCGCTTACTAAACAGCATTTATTAAACACTGCTTACTAAACAGCGTTTAGTAAGTGTGACGACATGAAACGTAGATCGCACCAAATGATTTTATCTACTAAATAAGAATAGTACCACTGACAATTATTTTTATTCATTCACTCACGATTATGAATTGTTTGATTTACTAAAGGAAACTGAATCATGTTTAGTGAATCTTACTACACAAATAATTGTATTTACTTCGCTTACTAAACATATTTAGTACATTCTACCATAACATTTCTCTCAGTGTACCCCAAAATGAACTTTACATCATATTGCAGAGTGCAAATAGCACTATCCGTTTGAAAACAATGACGTATTTTCGACAGAAAAAAATTCATTACCGGGACCTGATAACGAAACTGGTGGTACTACAGAATGGCACAGACTCTCCCGTACTAGTATTCTATTTCCTTGGTCTCGGCTAGCTATTCGGACTTGCCATATGCTCTTGCCGGCTGCCATCTATCGCCGCCCTAATTACTTTTTTAAAACTTTTTTTAACTTTTCGGTTTCTTAATAGTACAACGGAAATATTATTTTAAGAATATTAAAAATCTGAAGCGTCGTCCTCAAAGGCAATTTTCTTTTAAATATTTGGAGCCGTTTTTAAGAGGATAGCTTTTCAGGGCTACTGTAAATGGGAAATTTGAAGCTCTTTTCAAAGGAATTTTTGTGTTTTCGAAAAACATTATTTAAAGTCATTTAAAGCACTTTAACTCACAAATACAATAGTGTTCACAAATTGCTGGTGATTGGTGATTGTGCATATTAAAGCAGACATTTAAAAAAAATTGCATTTGTGTAATTTTTGAAGAAAAAAAAAACAAATTGAACTTTACGACATATTAAAGAGTGCAATTAGTATTATCCGTTCGAAAAGTTTGAAGTTAAAATTTCGAGCCATTCAAGCGAAAATGGCGTTTGAGCAGTTTCTGAAATGCGGAATTTTGAGCTAGTTTTCACACAAAACAGTTGAGTTTTCGAGAAACTTTATAGGAAATTATTTAAAGCACATATACTTATAAATATAATAATGTTAACAATTTGCCGTTAATGTGAATATTAACGCCAGTGAGAGACAAGTCAAAAACATTCATTTTGAAATTTTTGAAAAAACAAAAGAATAGGGCAACATGACGTTTATGTCATCTCATGGAGAACATTAGGCACTATCCCTATCAAAAGTTAAAAGAAAAAATACGGAGCCGCTTTTGAGAAAATCTTGTTTTTGTAATTTTTTACAATTGCACATATTGCACGCAATATTGTCAGAGAACTACTCAAATGTTCAAAAAATGTACATCACTTTAATGAAAGAACTCATGGAGAATAAAATTTCCTGGAATGAAAAATCTCTATCCCCTCTATCCCTCTCTATGAAAATCCTAATCTCGCAAATCCACGCTGTAACCTCAACACAACTCCAGACCAGTTTCGCGCGCAGGCCGCGCGCTCGATCAGCTGGAAAGCTTCGCTTCCATTTGCTGTACTCTCATTGGTCGAGAGGCTTCCCGTTCCCGGGGCGAGATAAATGTTGACCATCTTTCGCGTTCCCGTTCCCGTCAAGCTTCGCGTTCCCGTTGTGTTGTGAACGCCTGCCTGAGATGTCCGCCTTTCAACTTTCTTTGCGTTCGCGTTCGCGTTGCCATTCCCGTCCACGGGCTATTGTGGAGCGGCCTTTAGGGGAAGTGGTCGTGAGAAGAGACAAAAAGACTAAATACTGGATTAATAAAGAATTGATAAATGAGATTAGGACAAAAAACAGTTATTTGCAAAATGGTTAAGTACCTATGAAGACAAAGACAAATACAATTACATTATCCAGCGGAGAAGAGTAAGGAATTTGATAAGGAAGGAAAAACAACAGTCGTGGGAAAGGAAATGTAAGGAAATACTCGTAGAAATGTATGTAGGTGGGAGAAAAACAAGTGAAGTTTGGAAATACATTAGGAACTAGCGTACCCGTGCGAGAACTCTCGCATGTTAAATCCCACCCTTTCCCTCTCCATTTATCTATCTGTTCAATAAAGGAGAGGAACTACTAATGTACTTACAGAGTATCCAACAAAATAACAATACAATTGATGTTTGAAACAAATTTTCAATTAAAGTTTCGTCAACATTATAGAGAGATGTTCTTGGAACAATTCATACTTCTTTAAAAACAAAATTTGAAGAAATGTTTCAATCTTCGTTCAGAGTTAGCTTTTCGCTTTCCTTTTTTTTTAGGTTTTTATTCTTGAGAAAGCCAAGTAAAGCAATGCGAAATACAGGATCGGGCAAGGACAGACCTACTCATTTCAATATTATTTAACTTTCCTTGATTTGTTATGAGGAACCGAGTAGGTTTTGGAGAGTCAGGGTGCAAGCTTGCTGGGGTGAGAAAATTGAAAAATTGTTCACTAAAAAGTATTGAATTGTTTCCTGCGTCCTTACGTACCTTAAGAAAAACAATTCCGAGCCAAAAAATAATCAAATAATCAAAAAAATAATCAAAAAAACAATCAAAATGAAAATACCATTTGTTAGCATTAGAAACAATTTAGTTGGCATTAGTAAGCCCACTTCGGTACATGGGAATGTTGCTCAAACTATGTTTGCATTCTTAATATCTTAACGAACCGACACCTTGAGTATAATATAAAACGGTGTTTTATTTACAATATGAGTTTGCAGCTGCGCGTTGGTGTACATACTTCCAGATACCGCCAACATTTAAAACGTTCGTTTGGACTGCGATCGTTGGCAGTTGTCGGGTGACTTGCACTATTCTTTCTGTAATTTTAAATTTAGTTATTTTTTAATTGATTCGCATAGTATCGTAGGCTAGCGCGTTTTGATTTTTGTTTTCCATTTATTTCAATCTATTTTACTTTAGCTACTTTAAAAAGTTTGTTCTTTGTGTTGTGCCATAGCACAAGTTTTCCCCCCACTACCTCTGCGTACCCGTGCGAGAACTCTCGCATGTTAGACCCCACACTCATCCCTATCCTTCTATTTTCATTCTAAGAGGGAAAGTAGTTAACGAAACGTGTTTATTTGTTTAAAATCTATGAAGATAACTTGCAATGTACTAACACAATTACAAATAAAAATAAAAAACAATGCAATTAATGTGTAAAAGAAATTTTCAATAAATGGAGGCAATGTGCAAGGAAATGCAAGAGAATGCAATGGAGGAGTGCAATGGAAATTTTCAATATCATGGAGAATTTGCTTGCAACAATTCCCAATACTTACTTAAAGACATTTGAAGTAATTATTCAATATTCTTTGTCAATTAGGTTTTAGTTTTTCGTGATAGTCACAAAAATATTAGCTTTTTACTTTTGAGAAAGCTACGTGTCTGAACCCGTTGACTTGAAAATTTCATTGAATGATAACGAAAATATTGGTACGGGTAAAACACAAACACAGTTTTCACTCTTCACTGAACACCCACATCTTTCCACAATTAAGTACACAGCACTTATAGACCATGAAAAAACGTTAATTGAATAGTTTCACTACACGCATAAGAAACGATCTTCATGGGTATAGGTATCAAGCAACTATAATAGTAGTTCTAGTTGTTGCTGGAGAGCAAATCTTGAATTAATGATTATGCAAATAAACCTCGTCAGACTGCACAAACGATGGTGTTAACAGAAAGCGTAAATAAAGATTGTCGAATCTAAGCCTTCTAAGCGTGTCGCCACAAAAATTGCTACCAGCAGGAAGGGCTGAAATATTGAGGCGGCCTTGATAGTATTGAAGTGTGAAACCGAAAAGTTAATTGAATGGATCGGGAAATATCTTATCTTGTAGATTATAGTGTGAAAAACGTTTCTTTGAGGCCTTTGGCCTCAAAATTTTACTTTTTAAGGCTCTAAAACGCTTTGTTTATGAGTTATTTGCCTGATATAGGTTGACGTGTAATGCGGGTTGCATTTTACACGAATATTTCAATGCGTGTTTTTAAAGAAATCATCCATATTTTTAAAGTCAAAATGGAATTCGTCAAGTCTCCATGAAATTCTCTTTCTTTAGAGCCCTCATTTATAAAGATTGGTTGCGTGTGAGAGCCGGAACCCAAAGGTATACTACTGAAATAATACAGGAGACGATATAAAATCACCGTGCAGAGAGAATGTTCAAATCCATGGTATTACAAGTAAACAATGGGAAGAGTATTTCAGTAAATTGTTGAAGGAAGACAGACCGGAATTCATGCTTAATACCGAGATCATATGTCCAAGAGAATGTTCCATAAACATAACAGTTGAAGAAGTAGAGAAGAGTGTAAAAGAACTAAAAAGTGGAAAAGCCCCAGGACCTGGAAATATTCCAGGCGAGCTACTGAAAAAATGGAACACCAAAACTAATGCGAATGATACAATCATTAATGGACAAACGCATGAATATCGAAGATGTACCAAATGAGTGGAAAATAGTACACATCGCACCTATCCACAAGAAAGGAAGGAAGGACATCTGCAGAAATTACAGGGGGATCGCAGTAATTAATACATTTAGTAAGATATATGGGAGGATATTGAGAAATTGCCTAGAAAGGAAGTATGTGATGCACGAAGAAGAAGAACAAAGTGGCTTTCGAGCAGGACGCTCTTGCATTGATAACTTGTTCTGTTTATCACAAGTAATGCAAAAGAAGTGACAAACAGGGAGAGAATTACACATCGTCTTCCTCGATATCGCACAAGCGTATGATAATGTGCCAGTAGATAAATTGTGGGAGGTCCTGCGACGTCTAAATCAGAATAGTAGTCTTATTTCTGCAGTGAAAGAATTATATTCAGAGCAAGCAGGAATAGTGAAAGTAGGAAAGCACTTGACAGAATCATTCCCAATCACGAAAGGCTTAAGGCAAGGATGCTGCATTTCACCAACACTATTTAAAATCTATGTGAATTAGGTTCTGCAGAAATGGAAAAGGAGTTCTGGAATGGGAATACCGTTGGATATGTATTCTACTCTTTACACTTTACAGTTCGCTGATGACCAGGTAATCGTGGCGCACGACCAAGATGATATAGAATTTATGCTGATAAGGATCAGAGATGAATACGCAAAGTGGGGACTGACACTCAACTTAGGAAAAAACAATGTACTGGGCATTAAATACTAATAATGAATACATAACTATGGGCACAGGAAACAAAATTAAGAAAACTAAAGAAATTAAATATTTAGGGGTAAAAATTGGGAAGCAGGGACTTTATGAGACAGAGGTTTTGGAACGGATTAAACAAGGCAGAAAACTCATCGGTTCTCTGAATTCTATCCTATGGGACAAGAACATAAGTAAAGAAACAAAACTAATTATATAGAGAGTAAAAATCCGAAGTGTTGTACTGTATGGTGCTGAGATATGGCAACTCTCGGAACAAATGAGAACAAAGTTGAGGGTAATGGAAATGGACTTTCTTAGAAGATCAGCTGGCATTTCAAGAAGAGAGAAAATACGAAATGAAAGAATTAAAGAGATCATGGGTTTGAAGCAGGATATACTGCACGAAATTGAAAGGAAACAACTGTTATGGTTTGGACACTGCAGAGAATGCAGAGCAATAGACTTCCAAAGAAGCTTTTGGATTGGCAACCGCAAGAAAGAAGGAAAAGAGGCCGCCCGCGATCTGGTTGGAGAGACAACGTAGAGAAGACATTGGCTGGACGGCAGATATCTCCTGGGACTTAGAACAACAGAGAAGAGTGGAAGAAGAAGTTAGGCGCCGTAAGACTCACATAAGGGTCAACCAAACGGCTAAGAAGAAGACTAAAAAGCTGCGCTTCGAAAAACTCTATTGAGTAATTGACAACCGAATCAGGCACTGTCAGCGCGCTGCACTCAGCTTGTGACGTCACGGAAGCGATGCTACGGCCTGCTATTCGAGACGGCCATGGACGGACGGATAGACGGACAGACAGGCGAACGGACGGGTTGCTTCCAATTGCTTTAGCGGCATCAAAGACCCACAAAACGGGGATTTCGGCTACACCACGAGTTTTTTTTTCTTAATTTAGCAACTGGGTTTATCAACTTTTTATTTTCCCGTATACATACGTATATACGAAGTAATATATGTAGTATAGGGAAAGTTATGAAATGCTGAACGAAAAAACGGCAAATTTTCGGCAGGAAAAAATTCTTTGCCAGGCCCTGACAATAAAAAAGTGGATAAAACCAGTTGATAAATTAAGAAAAAAAATCCCCTAACACGTGGTGTAGCCAGAATCCTAGTTTTGGAAGTCCTTGATATCGAAAAACCAATTGAAAGGAAAACGTCCATCTGTCCCTCCGTCTGTAAACACCACTAGCGCCTAAACCACTCGTAGAATATTTTCCAAATTGAAGAAATCCCCGTCTATCTGACTCTAGTGAAAGCTTTGAGATTTTGAAAAACTTTCTTCAAAATTTGGGGATATTTTACATGAAGTCCCCCTTTTTTACAAAAGTTTCTCAAAAACGGCTCCAACTTTTTAAATTTCTTGTAACTATAGAGTAAAATACATTTATTAAGGTGGCATAGGTCCGATTTTCACGGTTAACTCTGAATATTCAAAAATTGCAAAAGTTTGAATTTTATTCGGCGTCTTCCTCCGACTACAAATTTGCAGATAGAAATTCTTTCTTCAAAGGAAATTTGTTCTTCTAAGTGACTTCTTTCGTTAAGGTCACATACTTTTCTTGCAACGTTTAGTAATTTTCGCGCAATATTGCGTGCAACATGTGCAATTTTAAAAAAATTACGAAAACAATTTTCTCAAAAGCGGCTCCAAATTGTTTCTTTACACTTTCGATATAGTATATTTCTTATAACTTTCGGCCTAATGTATTCTATGAGATGACATAACCGTAATGTTGCTCTATTATTTTGTCTTTAAAAAAATTACAAAAATGAACTTTTTTTGACTTGTATATCACGTTGTTAATATTTACATTAGCGGCAATTTCTTCACATTATTATATTGATGAGTACATATGCTTTAAATAATGTCATACAAAGTTTCTCGAGAACTCAACCATTTCTATGGAAACTAGCTGAAAATTCCATATTTTCAGAAACGCTCAAACGCCATTTTCTCAAAAATGGATCCAAATTTTTTCTTCAAACTTTTGGAACAGATAGGGCTAGTTACACTCTTTAATATGACGTTAAGTTCAATTTGGGATATTTTTTTTGTTTTTGCAAAAATTACACACCACTAGCGCCTAAACCACTCAAAGGATTTTTTCCAAATTGAAGAAACCCCCGTCCATCTGGCACTAGTCCAAGTTTTGAGATTTTGAAAAACTTTCTTGAAAATTTGGGGATACTTTACATTGATGCCTCCTGGACATTTTCAAAGTTTTCTCAAAAACGGTTCCATTTTTTTGTTTTAAATTTCTAGTAAGAATAGAGTAAATTACACTTATAAAGATGGCATAGGTCCAAATTTTCACGATTAACTCTGAATATTCGAAAATTGCAAAAGTTTGAATTTTATTCGGCGTCTTCAACTACACAATTGCAGATAGACATTTTTCCTTCAAAAAAAATTGTTCTCCAAAGTTAGTTCTTTCATTAAGGTCAGGTACATTTTATTGAAAATTTTAGTAGTTTTCGCACAATATTGCTTGCAATATGTGCAATTTTAAAAAATTACAAAAACAAGATTTTCTCAAAAACGGCTCCAATTTTTTTCTTTAAACTTTTGGTATGGATACTGCTAAATGTACTCTACGTGATAACAAAAATGTAAGTTTTTTGACTTGTCTTTTACATCGGTAATATTTACATTAGTTACATTACATTAGGCATTTCACATCGGCAGGCTTTAAGAGGCATTTTTGGAAATCGTGGCAGTCTGTGAGACTGGCAGTTTATCTTTCCGTATTTTTCGTAGTGGTATGTGGTGAGACCGTTTGTTTGTCTTAGTGTGTAAGTAATTTGTGAGATGGATGTTTCTATATACGCTCTTGGGCGACTTTCTCAAATATTTAATATTTTTACTTTCAAAATATTGTAAGGGATTGACCGATGCGTTCGGAGTTCAAGAAGAGAGAAACTTAGGACCCTACTCAAGCTATGCTACATGTATGCATTGCAAACCTATCGAAGGGTCTAACAGTAATATCACTTTAGACAATTGATTGAGTTTTGCAAAAGTTATTGTTGAACTGATGAAGAGAAAATTAACTTGTGGAGCAGTAAAAAGAACAAAAATCATTCCTGAGGAATTGTTGGCTAGCTCACAAAGACCAGCTGGATCAAAGCTGTACGGATTTAGAGGACGGAGGAGGCTGTACGGATTTAGAGGACGGAGGAGGCTGTACGGATTTAGAGACAATTTCAGTGTTTTACAACAATTAAAAAGCTTTTCAACAAGATCATTGCTCTTCAATAACTTCAATGTTTTTCAAAAATATCGATCTTTTTGACTAATTTCAATATTTTTCAAATATTTTCATGCTTTTATCATATAAAATATATTTTAGAATACTCTAAATAAATATAAGAATTGATTGAAACAGGTCTAGAATTTATTTTACTTTTACATGCCACATTCAAACCGCCCAAAAGCAAATGGCGCTCTCTGAGACCGGTGTTTCTCTTTGCGTTTTAAAAATCATGTTTCCATATCCGCTTACGTTTGGGAAAATTGTTTTCTTCTCGGATAAGAGTTCTAAAAAAACGATCCTGCTGATCACAACTGGGAATGTTCTAGAATTGTACGCAAACTACTTTTTTCAAAATTTGGAAAAAATAGTTTATCTTTAAACAATAGTTATCTACATTTATTGTTAACTCGCAATGGAAATATGATCTACATAAAAGTTTCTATAAGAAAATACCACCAACTATGGGCCACCCCCATAACTTGTAAACGGTTCCCGATATCGAAATGCAGTTTTCGCTCAACAATCCGGAATCAAGGGGCAAGTAATGTGGTGTAGAGATATTGTTTGAAACATTTCTAGTTTTCGAGAGATTTGATCATTTTGTTGTTTTAAATGGAATCATGAACTTTTCTGACTAGCAATAGATAGAGGAATGCAATGATGTAATATATGTCAATGTTTTAACGGTATTTTGAGTATAAAATAATACTTTCTTACATGTGTTTTTAAATTAAATCTACAAGATTTCCTGTAGCAACACTTGTAACTGTCGCCTTTGGTCAAGTTTGACTTCGCGGCGCCGGCACTTCTGCGGGGAGAGACAACGAAGGTCATCTTCCCCAAGAGGGACAGACGTGACTGTCGATAAAAACTAAAAATATTTCAAACAATACCTCTACACCATATCACTTCCCCCATGATTCCTCATCGTTGCGCGAAAACCGAATTTCGATGTCGGCAACCTTTTAGGAGTTATGGGGGTGGCCCATAGTTGGTGGGGCTTCCTGTATAATTTTATTCGCAGCAAATTGTCATTACTAATTTTTCTATTTTCTAATTAATAAGCGCGTTGTATAAAAATTATGTTTTCTTTAATAAAAACCTCCTTTAAACATTCTTGTCTTTTGAAATTTAGTTTTCTATCTCCCAGCGATGTTTCCGTGCTCCAATTTCCTCTGTTGCCCGCACAAGCAACGATTTTGAGTGGCAGTGCCCGCGAAACAAAAATAGGAATACGATTGCGCATGCGGACAAAACTGGCCGCCCTTTCTCTAGACTCTGCTAGGCTCTAAGTTGATAGACAGTCATAACTATTAGGATCGTGATATTTAAATTTTTTTTTAGTCATTCAACATTCCCTTCGAGATTCTGAAATTTTAAATGTTTGTCTCTGAAGCTTGGCTTATTGACAGTTAACTATTTACTGCAGGTACTCTTAAGGCTAAATGTACCGAAAAAAACCTGTACGAAAATTCAATAGATCGCAACACTATCATAGGGAATTTACATTACCGATAATGTCTGAACAAATGATCCGATTGTCGATCTGTAAACGGCATTTGACTCCTTTTTAAAATAGAATTCACGCCACGAAGCTCTTTTTCCAAAAAAAAAAAAAAAAAAAAAGAGCAGAAACTCGATTTTTAAATGTTTTTTTCGTACTTCCGAGAACAATTTAAAAAATGTGGGCTTGTAGCGCGATGGCGACAAGCTTCCAGAATCCAACGCCGTGTCCATCATGCAAATCGGATGAATAGTAGCGTCGTAAAGTCAAATTTGCAAAAACACCTCACGCCCCTCCCCCTTCCACACCGCGCCATATATGAAACTACAGACGTGTTCAAATTATTAGACTAAAGAACATGTTTTTAATGTTCCATAGTTTCAATGATATAAACATTGAAGAGAAATGTTTAATATCTTACTGTTTTTACTGGTTACCGTATCCCCGATTGTTTTTAAGAAATTTCTCTTTTATAGAACTCCCAATTCAATTTATTTTTCACTGTTTGCAACATTTTTCAGTTTCCATCCTAAGTGTGTTAGTGTAAGCTTGCGGTACACGTGCTTTGCAATTCTGTCTACAGTGTGATTGGAAGTTCCTTTAGTGACATTCGTTTTGGTTTTCGTTTTCCATACCTCTTGCTACATTCTGCTGATATTATAAAGTCTGAGAACTTGATTATAATTAATATAGGGAGAAATATTGAAGAGTGCGGTGTAAAGTAAGGTTGTGGGAAAGAAAAAGGACATTTCCCCCCGGAAAACTGCTGTTGTGGTAGCACTTATTGCTGAAAACTGTGATACAGAGAAGGAAATAGCTAACAGAACGAAAATATTGCAGAAACTTGTTTGCAGAATCAAAATCTCAAAGCAGGAATGTAGTGAATTCAAGCCAAAGAGAGCAGGGAAATGTGGACGTAAGAGAAAAATCAGTTCTAGAACAACGAGGAAAACTGATGATGATGGCAATATTGAACCGTAAACTAACGTCAAATGACATTGAGTCATCAGCTGATAGGTTTTGGAGTTGCTGTGTCTCCTGTGACAGTGAGGAGGAGGTTGTGTGAATAAGGTTTAAAAGCATGCCGACCAAAGAAAAAACAGAAAATCAATCTATCAATGAAACCCAAGAGACTACAATGGGCCAAACAACATCTAAAGTGGACAAGTGAGGACTGGGCAAAGGTATATACAATTCCATGACAAAATTCTAGGGGAAATGTATTGCAAAATAAAATTTTCTGTTGCAGATTGTGATGCTTTATTGGTATGTAATAAATGCACATTTTAATTTTCGAGTTCTTGAGGTCTGTGCCAGGTCAGAATTTTTTCCAAAAAAAGTATTCACAACTTTATTTAATTTGAAATTCTCTGAGATCCTTCAGGTATGCTTCAGTGACGAATCTGTATTCATCGTGGTGGCAAAAAGGAGTCAGTGTTTGTAGGAGACCAGGAGAAGCTTTAAAATCTGAATGCGTGCAACAACTTATGAAGCATCCAACATCCATTCTGGTATGGAATGTGATGTCTGTGAAAGGTGCTGACAGATTGCACATTGTTGAAGGGACAATGAGGCAAGATCAATACAAAAAATCCTTGAAAGGGAACTATTTTCCCAAATTAGAGAGCGGTTTCCCAATGAAGATGCCATTTTTATGCATAATGGAGCACCGTGCTACAAAGCCAAAAGATTCTCAAAATATTTGGAAGGAAAGCAGTTGAAAGTGTTACCCTGGCGAGGAAATAGCCCTGAGATGACCCCCTTAGAAAATTGATGGGGTACTATCAACCGAAGGATAAGGAAATATAAATGACTATCTAACAAGAACTCGTCAACAAACTAGAGGAAATTTGGTACCGGGACAATGAAATTAAAAACTCATGTGAAAGTTGGTAATAAACATGCCAAACAGGATAAAGTTGTTCATTAAGTATAAAGGCATGCACACCAAGTATTAAACGTATCAATGTAACATGTACGCAGATATAATCTTGCAATAAATGCAAATATTGTGCAGAAAATGTCTTTAGTCTAATAATTTGAACACGTCTGTAGTGCTACTGTAACAGAGGTAAACGGTCTCATATCATCTTTAATAGCAATTAGTTCGTTTCATTTTGATAGTAGTGTAGATAGAAAATTTTAATAGTAGTATAAAACTATCTTGTTCACATACTCCCGTCTTCCTTCAAATAACATTAAAAAATTATTTGAAGTATTACTCAAAATATCGATTACCGTTTGGAACCGATTTCAAAAAGAAAATGGAAATAATTGTGTGAATATCACTAATATTACATCTCCTCACATTTTATTTTCGATATATGTTACTTCAAAGATCTTCCGTTATCATTCCACCATCGAAAGAATGAGCAGAGATTACGCACGAGCTCTTTTATTCTACGACTCGATTTTTACTTTCCTGTATACGTACGTATATACGGAATTGTTTACGTAGTATAGGGAAAGTGATGTAATGCTGCGCGAAAAAAACGGCGGATTTTCGGAAGAAAAAAATTTATTGCAGGGCCCTGATAACGAAAAAGTAAATAAATCTAGTTACTAAATTAAGAAAAAAATCCCCTAACGCGTGGTGTAGCCAGAATCCCCCTGTTGTGGGTCCTTGATACCGAAAAAAACAATTAAAAGCAAAACGTCTGTCTGTCCGTCCGTTTGTGAACACTACTAGCGCCTACCTACTACACTACTAACACTACTAACCATACGTATGTTTTTTGTTGTTGTTTTTTTCCAAAATGAATCAGTCCCTGTCGATCTGTCTCGACTCAAAGCTTTGAGATTTTGAAAAAGAATCTATAAAACATAGGGGTACTTTACATGAAACCCCCCGAACATATTCGAAATTTTCTCAAAAATGGCTCCAAATTTTTTCTTTAAATTTCTTATAAGAATAGAATTCACGCTACGTATGTACGAACACACTTATTAAGGTGGCATCGGTCATAATTTCACGGTTAACTCTAAATTTTCGAAAATTCTAAAAGTTTGAACTTTTTTCGGCCTCTTCCTACAACTACAAAATTGCAGATAGAAATTTTTCCTTCAAATAAAATTTGTTTTCCAAAGCGAGTTCTTTCATTATGATCATGTACACTTTTTTGAAAATTTTAGTATTTTTCGCGCAATATTGCTTGCAACATGTGCAATTTGAAAAAAAATATAAAAGCAGATTTTCTCAAAAATTGCTTCAATTATTTTCTTTGAACTTTTGGTAGAGATAGTGCATAATGTAGTCTATGATATGACATAAACGCCATATTGCTCTATTCTTTTGTTTTTGCAAAATTTACAAAAATATTTGTTTAACTTGTCTCTCACATAGGTAATATTTACATTGTCGACGATTTGTTTACATTATTACATTTATGAGTAGAAGTGTTTTAAATAATGTCACATAAAGTTTCTCGGATACTCAACCGTTTTCTATGAAAACTAGCTCAAAATTCGGCATTTTCGGAAACGCTCAAACACCATTTTCTCATAAATGGCTCCAAATTTTTTCTTCATACTTTTCGAACGTATAGTGCCAATTGCACTCTTTAATATGGCAGTGAAGTTCATTTTGGTTTTTTTTTTTTGTTTTTCAAAAGTTTCACCAATGTAATTTTTGTGAAAGATCTCTCACACCTCTAATATGCACATTACCAGCAAATTGTAAACGCTATTGTATTTGGGAGTTAATGTGCTTCAAATGACTTCAAAGGACGTTTTTCGGAAACTCAAAAATTTTCTGTGAAAAAGAGCTTCAAATTTCGCATTTTTAGTAGCGCCAAACGCCATTTTCTTAAAAACGGCTGCTAATTTTTTTAAAAAAATTGCCATTTAGATCGAGGTTTTACTTTTCTTTAAAATACTAAAATCGATATTTCCGTTCTACCATCAGGAATTCGAAAACTTAAGAAAATATCAAAAAATGTACTTTGAGCGAAGATAGATGGCACCTGGCACCTGACAGTGTAGCAATTACGAATAGCCAGCCAAGCCAAGGAAATAGAAAACTAATACGGGAAAGTCTGTGCCATTCTGAAGCACCACTAGTTGATCTCAAAACGGCTTGTCTCCTTGATAGAATTCACCTGGTTAATTCTATTTTCCAAGTAAAGTAGCTGAAGATAATTTTAAATTTTTTTTCGTTCTTTCGGACAAATTTGAAAATGTGGTGCAACAGAATTTCACCGACTTCCTCGTAGTAAAGTATTCTAATTTCCTTGTTCTGTGCCAGCTTTACCATCTTGCCCCATCCTCTTGCCTACTGTTATCTATCCGCCACCCAAAATACATTTCTTGAAGTTTTCTCATTTTTCGGTTTCCTAGTTGTAGATTCGTAATATTACTTTTAGAATATTAATGAAGAGTAAAACCTCCTCCTATATGGCAATTTTCATTAGTAAATTTGGAGCAGCTGTTAAGAAAATGGCATGTAAGCGTTACTGTAAATGCGAAAATTGAAGCTCTTTTTCACGGGAATATTCCGTGTTGCTGGTGGGAGATACCTGGTTGGGAAAGAACCCCGCTAAGCCGACAGGTAGATCAGGTCGGTGATTTAGAGCTTGTCCCGGCTGGGGTGGTGCCCCGCTGGGGGCAGATACCTGGTTGGGGAAAACCCCGCTAGTAAACGGAAGGTCGGCGCCGGATCTCCCCATCCAGAGGGGAACATCACCTCCACCTCCCGATTAAATAAACATGCCCTACACTTGCGGTACTAAAGACCTCACTAGTTGACGTGCCCGAAGTCACTAACAATCAATCAAAATTGACTCTAAATGTTTTCCTTAAATTAATTGTAAGAATAAACTAAAAATACACTTATAAAAGTGGCATAGATTTCATTTTCATTATTGACTCTAATTTTTGGAAAATTGCGAAAGTACGAATTTTTTCCGGCGTCTTCCTACAACTGCAAAATTGAAGATAGAAATTTTTCCTTAAAATGACATTTGTTCTCCATTCTTAGTTCTTTCAATAAGATCATGTACTTTTTTTGAAACTTTTAGTAGTTTTCGCGCAATATTAAAGTGTAATATGTGCAATTTTAAAAAATTACAAAAACAAGATTTTCTCAAAAACTCTCCAAAGTTTTTTCTTTTGGAAAGGATAGTGCCTAATGTACTCTATGAGATGACATATACGTCATATTGCTCTATTCTTTTGTTTTTGCAATAATTACAAAAATGTTATTCTTTGACTAGCCTTTCATTTCGTAAATATTTCCATTAACGGCGATTTGTTCACATTATTACATTTAGGAGTACATGTGCTTTACATTATGTCTTAAAAATTCCTCGACAACTCTGATGTTTTCTGTGAAAATGAACTGAAAATTCCGAATTTGCACAAATGCTTATATGCAATTTTCTCAAATTGCGTTTGCTCCTAGTTTCATTTGCGGGGAAAAATATATTGAGATGCGAAGTGACGAAAGCATAAGGGAGTGCCTACCTTGCCTGCCCTGTCCGTTGCAGGCCACCGGGATTAGCAGTGCTCGCGTTGAGGAAGCGGCCCCTCCCCCACCGGGCGGATGACGGGGGTGGTGTGGAAGGGGGAGTGGGGTGAAGTGTTTTTCGAAATTTGACTTTACTCCTATTTATCCGATTTGCATGTTTGATACGGCGTTGCATTCTGGAAGCTTGTCGCCATCGCGCTATAAGCCCACATTTTTTAAATTGTTCACGGAAGTACGAGAAAAATTAAAACAAACTAGTTTCTGCTAGTTTTTTTTTGAAAAAGGGCTTCGTAGCGTGAATTTTATTTTAAAAAGGGGTCAAAAACCGTTTACAGATCGAAAATCGGACCATTTGTTCAGACGTTATTGATAAAGTACATTTTAATAAATTTTGTGCTGCCACGTGGTGGCGACAAATTGAACTAGTTTCGGTACATTTAGCCTTAAACTCTTCGATATGGTAGATCGCAGTAAGACGTGACTTGACGTTGATGTCATCTCATAGAGTACATTTGGTACCATTCCTAGCAAAAGTTTAAAGAAAAAATTTGGAGCCGTTTTGGAGAAAATCTGGTTTCTGTTATTTTTAAAATTGCACAGATTGCACGCAATATTGCACAAAAACTACTAAAATGTTAAAAAAATATACATAACCTTAATGAAAGAATAAATTATGGATAACAAATTTTATTTGAGGGAAAAATATCAATCTTTAATTTTGTAGTTGTAGGAAGACGCCGAAAAAAATTCAAACTTTTTGCAATTTTCGAAAATTCAGAAATAACCGTGAAACTCGGACCTATGCCAACTTCCTAAGTGTATTCTTACAAGAAATTTAAAGAAAAAAATTTGGAGCTGTTTTTGAGAAAATTTTGGAAATGTCCGGGGACCTTCACCCGCAAATTTTAAAGAATGTTTTTCAAAATCTCAGTTTCGCCTCGAGTCAGATGGACAGGTTTTTTTTCAATTTGGAAAAATCCTACAAATGGTTTAGGTCCTAGTGGTGTTCACAGACGGACAGACAGACGGACGTTTTGAAGAAATAAACACTTTTTCGGTATCAGAGCCCAAAACGTGTATTTCCATTGAAATCTCGAAATCGATTTTCCGCAGCATTACATAACTTTCCCTATTTTACGTATATTACTTCGTATATACGCATGTATACGGGAAAGTGAAAAGGAAGAGGATACCTGTCGAGAGTTCTCCACTTAACTTTACTGTTGGTGAAACCGGCCCTAAGAATCACGGCCTCTCCGACCTCAGAAAAGTTGGACAGATTAACTCATATTTTTTAAAATATTTACGCGAGGACTCACAGTCCTCGCCGTCTACTAACGTTTCAAGATAGGGCGCGACTGCAGAAAGTTTGGAATGGCCTTCTTGGAATTTACGTGTTTCGGAAACCTCTGTAAGAATTCAAGGTTTCAAGAGTTTGATTAGCTAGCGAACTCAACCAAGCGACCACCCTGAGGGTCATTTCCAAACATTGACATCTTACGAACGAATTAATGAAAGTATTCAAATGTTGGGATAAATGCATTAAAAAGCATTTTGCCCCCAGAATAACTCATTAAAATTAAATTGAATTCGCACTTAATTTTTCACACCACCTATTAGAAATTTCTGTAATTACACATATGTCAATTATGTATAATAACAAATATTACCAGAATATATTATCAATTTAATTGTGTACTTCACAAAATAATGTCTGTAAAAAGTAGACAAATAAGTGTTGTAATAAGAAAGAAATTACGTCTTCCTAAAACGTGTGCAAAGAGCGAATGGATTGTCTATTAATACTTGACTGCAAAGAGCAAATGGATTGTCTATTAAACGAATGCGGGTTGGCGTCAGGTGCTAATTTCCTATAAACAATTGCGTATCTCGAAAACGAAGGGCGATAGTGCCGATCGGATTGAGAAATTTCGCGACTTGGTGACAGGTAATCGAGATGAAAACATAAAAAAGAATTGCAAAATTTATAAATTTATGAACAATTTCCAATTTTTGCATTTCTAAAGTGGCATTCCCTGATGTCCCGGAAACGAAAATTGCGAATTAACAAGTTTGCAACAATTAACAATTTTATAAACAATTACGAAATGTGCGATATTTCTGCCGGGGACTCTCCCAAATTTTTCTCTGAATAGAACATTGCAAAATAACAATTTTCAACAAGCAATGTAATTGATTGCTTAATATCTACTTTAATTGTTACTATAATGATAAATATACACTTGGTCTCTGAATTTTATTAAAATGATTCCCTAGGAGTCCTCTATCTACTCGAGAAATACACGATTTTGCAATTTTTACAACTTTTATAAACATAGGTTACAATAGCTAATCTGCTATTATGATACTTTTACTCACCGACGAAATCTACAGTAAACTGGACATTTGATAAAGTTCATGGATTGTGTATGAAAAATAATATTTTAATTAAAATGTGCATGAGAAAGTAATTGGTCTAAAATCAATGTTATTTTATCTCGTATTAACGTATTTTCGTCAAAAAGAAATGTGTTAAAACTGGTCAAGTGCATGCATTTATACATTTCAAGGAGTTTACTTTCATGTTCATAAAATTATTTCATTCCATGTATTATTCTAAAATATTTCCACATCTGAACGAGGGAGGTCCGCCATTTTCTACTTCATAATTTTGTTAGGCCACACCCCCCATCGTTAAGATTGGCTGTGGCGATTTGTAAGGCCCCGCCGGCGACGTTTCGTCATGACAAGGGCTGCCCAAGCCGTGCGGAAGCTGAACTTTTGCATTGAACGCCGCAGACGGCCGCGATCAATTTTTGTTTCCAAAACTGTACATAACACTGTTTTGCAACATTCTTCACTTTTTATTGCATGTTTTGCACGTTTTGGTGTTTTTACTGCACGTTTTAGAGAATTCTACAGCACGAAAATCCTGTCTTTACTTATAATTAAATTTGTTCAATGAGTTCCGAGCGTAATGGCTTCCAACAAGGTGAAGGGAAAGGTCACAATTGTGTTTGTGAGTGTGTACTTATAGACAACTACACAAAGAATGTGAACAAAAATTTTAAGAAAAAAGTATTTCTGTAGGTTTATGTTCTTAATTTTTCTATAATTATTTTTAATTCTACCAATATAAAAACAAGTATTCGAAAACAAAATTATAGATTCTACTCACATGTAAGTTCGATTTTCATTCATGTGAATGTAGTAAAATTTCAAAAGAGGAGACATTTTGTAATTTATTATTAATGAAAAGATAGAATAAAAATAAATAATATAAAACAAATATTCATCATCTTTAACAATTTTTGCAGTTAATATGTTCTAATTCAAGATTAAACCAACAATCAACCCTTTGAACATTATAGACCCCCTTTAAAATATAATTGACTCCTTTGGGAACCCCTGCTATAAAAAATTCAACATAAAACCAATTGTATTTATTAATTGTATGATTAGAATTGTTTCATTTACCTTGTATTTTTTTTATTTATCTTAAAATAAGTAGTGGGGTCCAAATGGGTGACTTTGGGTCCTGGTGGGGTATACTGAGGCTCATAGGTATACACTGTTAAATGCCAGGAAATTAAATGCCTCTCTGTAATGGGGAGCCTTTGTAGCCAGGCTGAGTCATCAAGTCCCTTCCCAAACCTCCTCATGGTGACCCTGGATGCACTGCATGGTGAGAACCTGCAGAGTAACGAAGAGGGTGAGACAAAAGGCGAGTTTCCGGCACCTTAAAACGGGAACTCAGAGCTAAGAGAAGGAAAACCCTGACAGAAAACCAATGGGGGAGGGAGCCCTCCATAGATGCGGTGAAACCAAGGGATGATAACCCTGACAAAAAATCATCAGCCTCCAGGATTGGGCATGGGGTTTGGACGCAGGGCTAACACCCTGGCTCCATAAAAAAATTTCAGTTCAAAGCGATTTAAATATGCATGGACCGGACCAAAATCAAATTTACAACAAAGGCTATGAAAATGGACAATGAACATTGGTACATGGAATATACAAGGTCTGGGAACAAAACAGAGGGAGGTCATGTCAGAAATTGAGAAACTGAATCTGGACATAATTATTCTTATGGAAACAAAGAAAAAAGGGGACGTATATGTACGTATATGGGAAAGTGATAATAGTAAATCCATTCAGTTGTGTACTCATCTTGTTTAAGTAGATATATCATGGAATACCCCCAGTACATTCTACCATGAGCTCTCTTTTCAAATCCTTAAATAAAAACTAAAATGTGTGGTAATTCTCATACTACATGAATGAAACTTTCACATGAAACTTCTAACAACCAATGATTTCAAGAATATGTTTTAACACTTTTTCATTGAATTACAATGCCTTGCAAAATTTTATCAAAATTTACAGTTGTGAGATTTAAAATCAGGTTTGATTGGATGAGACATTAAAAAATATAGTCCATAAATTACATAATGCAAATTTGGACAATTCTCCCTCTGTTAAGCACCAGTAAAGCGTGATTGAACCCCCTTCAATAATTATGTAATATTTGTGACAACATTAAGAAGGAGTAAAAATAAATTATATCACAGTAAAAAATGTATTAATTTTATTTGTGTTATATATTAAAATTTATGACAATTAAAGTCAAAATTAGTTGGTGATGCTGATTGCACCTAACAATAAGCCTGGAGACAATTTGTAAGTGAATGAAGGATGCATAGACATGAAAATTTCTTATATCAAACCATGCAAACACTGTCATAGAGAACAAATGAGTGAGATGCGCCAATTTAATGAGATTCTAGAATATACCACAGATCAATTTTGAATGTTTTTCTTTGTAATTAACAGATTCAATCAATATTCTCTTGATGAAAAATATATTTCCATTTTTTGTAACGATTTATACGTTATAACTAGGGAGCGGATTTTGATGACCCAAAACATTGCCAAAAATGATCAATAAAATGCTCTTACAATGTTTTTGAAATGCCCTAAAAACAAAGAAAAATGACGTTAAAAATTTTTATCAAAACCAGTTCAGATGAACAACTCAAGCTATTGGATATGTCACTGATATAATCAAGGCTTCTTCCTTTCGTGTAAATGAACTCAGTTTGCAAACTTTAGGTTTGGACTGTTTTGTAAAAGAAAATCTCTCCTTTACTTACCGTGAAATCGGCTGAGCTGACTATTTCGCTGATAGGCATCACAGGAACCTTAATTTACATAGTACTCACAACAGTTGATATTACAATGTACGAGCAAAGAAATCGAATAGGCCACTCAGGAATTCTGTGGTGAACATTTGTTGCATCTCGTAAATATTGTTTGAAGCAAGTACACCATTAAAATGATGTTAAAATCGATGAAATCAGTGAAAATGCATTAAAAATTATGTAAAAAGGTAAAAAATGACTCATTAGTCGAAATCAAAGAAAAATGCAAAATAATGACATATAAAAATGGGTCATTTCGTTCAGTCATAATGTAAAATGAATTTCTATACTAAATGGCATTGTCCTAAATTGAAAAGAAAGAAAATGACATTTCATTAAAATCCGGTCCCTAGTTATAACTTTTCAATTTATCTATATTTGAAAAAAATAATTCATTCATTTTTAAAGTTTTAGTGTAAGACTAAAAAAGAATTATTTCAGCAAATGTTGGTAAATGAAACAAAATCAGCACCACGCAACACCTAACTAACACCCTTTATCCATATGTAACGCAGAGTAACACTGCCTCAGGTCCTCTCCCTCTCTTCAGCATTATGTAACTTATGGACAACTCTGAACCCCTCCCCCTAGAAAACAACAACACACATATCATAATTTATAACAAAGAAATGTTTGTACAATTTGTCTGCTTGATGAGAATGTAAAATGTTAATAAGGAAAAGAAGTGCTGTATACGGAACACGGAGATGTATAGTAATCCATAACTTACAAATAAGTTAATTATTTATGAAGAATTTTCTGTAAAAAAATTTCAAAAGAAGAAATTGTATTCCTGTTAGTTGGTTTAAAATACATTTTAAAAAAAAAAAATCATGACCTTTTCTTGGCAACAGAAAACCTTTGGTTCTGAAATGGTTAAGAACTATGCTTTTAATTTGAGAGCACATTATGCCCTTTGAAATAATACTGCAACAAACTTATTGGAAGTGTTTTTTAATTGAGCATACATACAATTACTCAACTGAAAACTCTAGTATTCATTTTCTTTGATGAAAACAATAATAATTGTACAAACCTATAGAATTTGTAGTTTAAATAAATATCACAAAGAATATAAAGTATAAAAATGTATGAAATTGCACGGCACAGGTAGATACAAAAAATACATTTTTCTGTGATACAATTATCTTGTAGTCGTATTGAATTGCTTATAAAACTCATCAGAAAGGTTTGATGTATATACATGTTTATCAAGAAAATGCTGTCTCTCTTTCTGCTCTACAGATAAAATTCTGTTTTGTTCTAAAATTTGTTTCTCAATTTCTCTGAAAAAGAAAGAAAGAAAGAAAGAAAGAAAAAAAATTTTAAATAAATGTAAAGCACATAAAATTAATGAAAATTCATTCATTTACGTTAATATTACCTTTGACATTTAATGATTTGTATTTTTATAGACAGTCAAATTAAAAAGTGATCATTTCAAAACACACATTTTACATATTTATTTTTGTTACTGTTTTTCACTACACACATTAAGTCAAGACACACACTTAAAGTTATTACGACAGTTTGGAGATTCTGTTCTCCATCTTCAGGTACATCAATTTCATAATAACATTATCACAATTATTGCTTGAAGTTTGTTTATTAGAATCATCAGCACTTTTTTGATGAGATTTCACAATTCTTTTAATACTAGGTAGGGTTACATCAAACCAAACATGTCATGTCATTCTTTGAAGTTTCAAGATGACTCAAATAAGAAATGTTTTGTTTTGTTTTGAAATGATCCATATGTTTTGTTTTGACTAGTCTTTAAAAATATGGAACAGTTAATGTCAAACAGGATTCTAACTGACAGTGAAAAAAACAACAAAAACTCAAATAATATTACCTTTGTTTTTTGGCACGTTCCTTGTCTTTCATGAAAACACTGTAGGCTATTCCGTCAGAAAGTTTATTCCATTCTGCTTCTAACCGAGCTTCTTCTGCACGTTGTGCCTTAAATCACAAATAACATGGAGTATTATCACAAAGAATTACTATGCATCTTGAAATGCAAATGTTTAATTAAAGACAAAAGAAAAATTACTGACAGCAAAAATATTTCATAAAAACTAACCCCATTACTGTTTCCTACCCTGCAATGCAAAATTTAAGTGAATACTATTTCACAAATACATTGAAAACTGGAGAAATCCGTGAAAATGGATTAACCATTTCTTAATCCATAAAATTTACTACTAAATGAATGAATTCTGATTCATTCCAATACCACACTTAAGCTTTGAGTAATTAAATATCTTAAAAAACATTTTTGAGATGTGTGTGTATTTATATATATCTTGGGAAATCCTCATTTTGTAACAGAGCGATTAGAGATTGGAACAGTTTTTTCAAGGCCTTTTCTCTAAGTGCACATAATTTTAGAAATAAGTTAGAACAAGCTGAGAGTAATAGATGGTAAATGTGTAACTAAGTGATGTGATGTGTAGTGAAGTGTTGGTTAGCGTAATCCAATGCAAAAAAGTGTAGTGAAGTGTAGTGTAGTGTAGTGCAGTGAAGTGTAGTGAATGTGATAAGGCCTTTTTTCTATCTAATTTAGCCAATATCTATGTGGCTCATACTGATTTTTATTATCACGAACATATAATTGTTGTATATCCTAGTAGAGTTGAAATAATTGTCATAACACTTAATATTAGCGCTAGTATGATTATTGCATCGTATTGTATTGTATCGTTTTCTATTGTACTTTTTTTATTATCTTGTTATTTTTACTGTAATTATTGTTAATCAACTGCCACCTGGGTCATATCCAATTGCAGTTCAAATAAATGTATATATATATATATATATATATATATATATATATATATATATATATATATATATAGAGAGAGAGAGAGAGAGAGAGAGAGAGAGAGAGAGAGAGAGAGAGAGATACATATATAGATATATCCAGTGTGTCCCACCAACTATGGACAACCCTATAACTTCTAAACGGTTCAGGATATCGAAATGCAGTTTTTGCTGAATAATGTGGAATCATGGAGCAAGTTACATGCCATAGAGAAATTGCCTATATATTATAATATTTTTAGTTTTTAAGAAATTTAATCATCTTTGATTTTTTAAATGGAACTGTGTACTTTTCAGCACCAATGGATAGATCATGAACAGAGGAATAAAATGATTATCATATGTTGGTATTTTGATAGTAATTTGATTATAAAATTAGACTTTCTAATATGTGATTTTCAATTAAACAGACAACATTTCATGTAGCAGCCCTTGCAACTTTCACCTTCGGGGCATCAAGACTTGCATGGAGAGAGGAGACTGAGAGGGGTGGCAGTGAGGGATAGGAGGCCTAACTATAGCAATCCATGGTTTTGACACTAAGAAACACCATTTTTAATGATCAGAATGAGAGATTTTTTCCATTGATTTATCTGCATTTAACTTCTCTTATTTAATAATAAATATAATTTTCAAACTTGACAAGAATCCCACCACTATCTCTTCTTTGGTAAATTTCATTTTTAATTAAGAAGCCTATTCGCCCACTTCACAACCGTACCTTCACTGCTGTTCATAAATGGAAAAGGAACCAGTACACTTCCGTCTTCTGCCATGGATTTTCACATTTGTAGCAGTAGTTTGTGGCATTATGAAGTGAGAAACTCTCCAATCCGTATTAGCAGTCGTGACCGCAGATGTGCATTTGTGTTTTAGTAAATTTTCACTGATAGACTGTCAATAGTATTTCAAAATTTATACGGCTTTGTTCTTTTGTTATATGTTTAAATAAGATATTTATTAATAGTCAATAATAATACAAAATGTCTATCTATCTTTTAGTTGATGAATTGATCAAGATATTACAATAAAAATCTTTAAGTATTCATTCCCTTCCCATGTTTTAAAATGATAGCTTGTTTCTGCTATAACACACTATGCTTGATTCTTGTAAGTTTGAAAAGGACCTTTATTATTGTCGTCCTTCTGCTACAAATTATTTTTATTTTGTTGTTTTTGATTATCATTGCTTTGGAATTTTAGTAAAAGAAAAGTTCAATTCAGATGAACAAATGGGAAATAATCTCTCATTCTGATCGTTAATATTGATGTTTGTTCGTATGTGGCCCTCAAAAGCCAAGCCGACTAACTCCACCAAACAAAAATTTTCAGTATGAACAGTTCAAGTTATTTATTTATAAAAAAGACTATAATTGTTTCAGCTTATTTCGAATAAACTCAATTTTTTTTTTACAATTAAGAGTATGTTTTCAGCATTTTATAATATATTTAAAATGCTCAATGTCTCTCTATCCCATAAAAAAGCCACTTCATTTGGAGTTAGTCACAGTGCCAACTGAAAGGTACATTGATGAATTCTTAATTGTATTAACGTAATATGTTGAATGGTTTCTAAATAAGTAATTTTCTTAAACAAACACACCCAGAACAAAACATTTATACTAGAGAAAGTACCAGTATTATTGTAAGTAATTAAACAATACTTAAAATAAAATAAAAATTGCCTGAAATAAAAATAAAAATGTGTTCATTGCCTCTATTGTGCGTAAGTGATGCAGTTGATATCAAAGGTAGGTTCTTCCAAATGTCATTTCTGATAATAATGTAGTTTTATATTCGGTAGCAAATGGTTCAGCCTTCTCAATCCGGATGCATCTGATTGTCAGCCAGTTAAATGGTTCACCTTCCACACTTCTTTTCCTGTTGGTGATACTTTTTTGAAAGATTTCTGTTGAATTGAAGTCTTCATGGTTCATATCTGTGAGGAAATACAATTATTTTGTTTTCCTGCAGCCAAGGATGGAGGAATCCCTTAGAGACCAATCCCTTAGAGAATAGATGTGGCTAATAGTTTTTGCTCTTTTTTCAATACAGAAAAAATTTAAATCATTTGGAAGGTAACTGTGTACTGGGACAAGCAAATTTAAGTCAATAGTTTTAGTGTTAGCACTCTGACTTTGCAGATATTTCATAAGAGAGAGAACAAATTTAACATTGCAGTTTTGACAGCTGCATGAGACTAAGTACATGACTTTGTTTGGCATTAATGCTATTTCTCGATTAAAATAAGAAAGTAAACACAAGAAATACCACTTACACAAACACTGTATAGATGGAAAATGTGAATCAGTTCATTTCATTTCAAAACTAATTGGTTAAATATCGCTTGCCATTGACCCATGGAATTAATCACACTGGCCACAGAAACCACTGATAATATATACATTTGCCAGAACAGTTAGCACATTCTAGTGATGAACCAGTTAAATATGGGATTCATCATTTTGGCCACTGACAAATATTTGCTTGTGGAACACAACCAGTTATTATTTGCAATTTTTAAAAAATTGGAGAGAGTCAGATTGGCTTCTGAACACTTCATATGATCACCTTATCAAGACCATGAATGGCTGTAGTTGTGCCTCTATCCTTCACCGCCATCCCTCTCACATTCCCTGTCTCCACAAAACAGTCTCAGCGTCCAAAGACCACCTTTACCAATAGCGACTGTTGCAAGGGCTGCTACAGGGAAGATCCGTTCACTTAAAAATCACATGTCAGAAAGTAATTTTATAATCAAATTACTATCAAAATACTAACATATGATACATCATTTTATTCCTCTTTTCATGATCTATCCATTGCTGGTGAAAAAGTATATAATTCCATTTAAAAAATCAAAGATGATTAAATATCCCCAAATATTATAGGCAATTTTTCTATGGCATGTAACTTGCCCCATGATTACACATTATTCAGTGAAAACTGCATTTTGATATGGGATTGCAATCTTTTACTGACTACTCAGGAAGCAGTGAAGAAGCAAAGTGTTACATACAATTAATTTCCCATAAAAAGTCCAAGCCTGGAAACTGATAAGCAGACAATTCTTTTAGACTCAAGATCACTACTATCCTAAAGATGAAATTAAAGGTGATAAGCACTTGTCAACATACAATTTTTTCCTCTATTTGCTGACGTTGTAGTATACGAAATTCCATTCGTTCTTCTTCAGACATTCCTTTGTACATCGAGCCTCTTACACGATGTGGCCCAAGGCTACTTTGATGAACATTACTATTTTCACATAACAAATCCCCAAGCATTGAATGGCATACTTCGGCCATATTGTCCTCTTGTTCTTTCTGCTTCTGAGCATTGTCATACTGAGCTCTTTCATCAGCCTAAACATACAATTTTATTTTTTAATTAGATTATCTTCTTTATGGCAAATAAATTACTGCACATTGGATTAAAACCTTAAAGAAGTCTGCAACCACATTCAAGATAAATAAATGTTTCTTCCTTTTACCATAAATTTATTGTATTGTTTAACTGTTTCATTCAGTTGGCGTCTGCATTTCCTTTCAAGGTATTCAATTTCACAGGATCTTTTATCCATAGACATTAAAATTTGATCATAAGACTCTTCAACCCTTTTTTGTTCATTTTTTATTGACTTTCTTTCTAAAATTTGTTGTTCCAACCATGCTTTGTTCTGCTCTTTTTGAGCTTTCTCTCGATCTTTAGAACCAAGATCTTCTCCAGGAAATCTAATCAAAAAAACCAAACATATTTAGAACATGACATACTTTATTTAATAAATCACTAACTTTATATTTTAAAGATATATAGTTGATAAAGAAACATAATGATAGTGATATGATAAAGAAAAGGGCAAAATAAAATAGGCGGCAACAGGCACATACAGGCAAAATAAAATAGCATTATTTAGCATTAATCATAACATGTACTTTTGTCCAGAGGAAGAACCACATCTTGAGTCAGTGTCATCTACTCGAGCCGGTATTTCATATTCACGTCGAGCTTCTGGTCCTTGAAAAGTGGATCTGAATACATTAATTTCCTTGTTTATTTTTCGTCTCTCCTGCATACAATATAAAAGAAGTCAAAGAACTACAACATTTAGCTTACAGTAAAATTGAATTTGATGTGCTCTATGCCAACGTTATGTTCAAGAATACCTCTAAGAGTGATTGTTCCAATAATAAAGCCAGTTTGTCATTTTGTACCCTCAACTCATCAAATGCATTGTTTATTTGTTTCTCTTCCAATTCTTTTTGCTTTCTTTCTTGGACTTGCTGATCTAATGCATCTTTATCAATCTATACACAGATAAAATGGAAAATTCCAACGTAGGTTGAAATATGTTCATATTATACACAGACTTACCAAAGTACCAAAGCACCAAAATATTTAGAATTGCTTACTCCAATTAATCTTCGTCTTGGATTAAATATTCTTTCTCGCCTTTCTTCATCATATCTGCGCCTCCTTTCTACAGCAGCCGCTTGTGCTACATCACATTTTGACAGAAGCATTTTCACAAAATCTAAAACAGTGCTAAATAATTGGGGTTTGAATGTTTAGAAGAGGCGGCGACTCCCTCACTCGTTGTCATGGTGACACAACGTCATACCACTTCACTAAAATGTAAATAATTAACGTTTTATAAATCCCATTTTTCCGAAGGTGCGTGGTTCAAATAATAACTTTAAAAAATACGTTTTCTGTAGAGAATAATTTACTAGAATTTGTAAATTATGCAGAGTTGATGATTTCTATTCTGACACATTCTTAAAGTGGTAATACTGTATTGGAAAAATGTTTGGTCAGCATTTAGAGACATCTATCGGATAAATTGTGAACTTCGCTCATCTGCACAATAACAGTGGCCGCTGCTTCAGCGCTTGTAGTTACGTCTGCGTCTTGTACGAGACGTGTTGTGTGTCGGGAAGGGATGTACTAACAGTGCGCGTGTGAATAATGACCACCAAAAAAACATTCGGCAATAGAAAATTCTATGCTTTGCCAGAAGAGTACCCTTTACGTGTGTCCAAGGTACGACCATCGCATACTTCCAAGAAAACTGAAGAAACTTCAAAGCTCATCAAATACATCGATGAAAGTGTTATCGGCAGAAATCATACCTTCACAGGACCCTATGGCAGGAGAAAAGGTAACAAAATATTTTGATATTCTTTCTGCTCAGGATTCGATTTTGGCATAATTTCTTTTATACACTTTTTTTTTCACATGTGTAAATCAATTGCTTTGTAGGCCTATAGATCGTTCTTTCCTTTCCTTAGGACACTTTGAAGTATGTTTTGTCGTGAAAACAATCCCAGTTTTAAAATATATTTCTGTAGGTTTGCTACAAAATTCCCTGGATGTTTTTCAGAATTGTTTCTGTCGATAAAGTGAGAGTATGCGACTATTCACTTACGGATTGTATCGTTTGCTGCCAACATTTTTTGCGACATTCATTGCGGTACACATGATGGGGCATTATATTTTCTCAGAGTTGTTATTAGTTACATGTTACTTTACAGGCAATTTGGTAAAATGTATCTCGTCCGGGACGTGTATCGAAAGCATCAATAATAACAATTAGTCATCGCACCTTTAATGTTTCATTCTTCGCTTGTTTAGGAAGTTGCACCGACGCCTGCACGTATTACTGAACTAGGATTCGTATATCCCGCGCGAACCGACTTTTTGGATCCAGTTGTATTTCGATTCGAGAAGGCAAATTTCTGGCTCCGCCGATGATTTAGCAGTGGCGCCGTGTACATTCACACGCGGAATAAGCGTCTGCAGCGCCTGTTGCCGCAGAGGCAGACCCGGCGTCTCGCGAGAGACACGCCGCGGGCACGTGTTGGGCCACGTTCGCAACAACGGCTTTTCTCAAGGACGCCACTGTTTCTTTTTTTAATTACGAGTATATTCATTGTCGTTGATCAGCAATTATTACCTTACAAAGGCTTTTAACAAGATATTTACATGAACGACAAATATATTCGACCCTTTTCGAGAGTCTTCGAAGGAGGGATCTCTCATTAAGAGCTTCCAAATTTAACTTTGCAAAGTTAATATTCTCTTTAATTTAAATCTAAAAGGAGACTAATAATTAATCTGACATAATTGCAAATTGTGGAGGATGTTACTGTGACTTAACACTGGGAAAAGGATTTGAAGTTTTACCAAGATTAAATATTGTAGTGGAGAGTCAAAAGGTTGGAGATAAATAGAATCTTATTGGTGATATTGAGATCCAGTTCTTGAAGGGCTCAATAGAAAGTTATTTTTGAATGTCATTATTCCGTAAACACGGAACTTCTAATGCGCCGCGTAGCCCATAGTAATTTATATTGAATTACTTCATGTCATTCGATTTTTATGTCCAGTGAAGTGTGGTTTTTGGTGCACCTCCCCAAATCTGACAAGCATATGTTAAAGGTCGGATTATATATTTGAAAATGCAAAATGCCATTTCAATGCTAGTGCTTGATTTTTCATTTATAAAAATAACAATTTCAATGTCTTAATAAACGTTTGGTTTGCTGTAGTTTATTTCTCCAGCAAGTTTCCGATATATTTATAGTACTAAGAATGTCACAGAAGCAGAAGAAGGAAGTCATGGTAGAAGGGAATTGTTTAACCTCATTACATTAATATTTCATAATTTTCGTAGCAAAACATTGATAGGCATTTCGATGAGATATTTATTTTCTGAATATTTCTTTCTTTTGGTTCTTCTGGTTCATTTGTTGAACCAGTTATTTAAAATATTTACAACCTCTTGTAAGTGGTCTCGGGCTATTATTAGATATTTATGTCCAGTGAATATTGAAGTGTCATCTGCGAATAAGGCTATTTCCAAATTTATTAGGGTGAGAATATCTCAGTTGAATATATTAAATAATGTAGAAGCCAGTGGGGAACCTTGGGGGACGCCTCCCAATATGCATTAATCTGATGAATGTTCCGTGTTAATTTACACTTTAAATTTACGATTAACTATTAGTGCTTAAAAAGCAGTACATTCTCGCACCATTTTCGCGCAAAATTACACGAAAAGTACTCAAATTTTCGAAAAATCGTACATGATCTTATTTCAAAATATATCTTTAAGGAATATATTTCGTTAAGGGAAAAAATCATTATATTCATACTTGTAGGAAGGCGCCGAAAAAATTTTGAATTTTTGGTAATGTTCGAAAAATCTGTTTTTAACGAAAATGTGACCTGTACCATTTTCTTAAACGTCCTTCACACTATCCAATAACAAAATTTTATCAAAAAACGATAGAGCCAATTTTGTTCCAGCAGCTTCATGTAATGTATCCCTCCCCCCTCAAAATATCGGTTTCAAATTCAAGGGGCCGCAACATCACCCAGATCGATTGGGGAAAATCTGCTAAACTATTTAGTCGCTAGCGTTGTTAACGTCTGTCGGTCCGTCCGTCTGTCGGTCCGTCCGTCTGTCGGTCCGTCCGTCTGTCGGTCCGTCCGTCTGTCGGTCCGTCCGTCTGTCGGTCCGTCCGTCTGTCGGTCCGTCCGTCCGTCTGTCGGTCCGTCCGTCCGTCTGTCGGTCCGTCCGTCCGTCTGTCGGTCCGTCCGTCCGTCTGTCGGTCCGTCCGTCCGTCTGTCGGTCCGTCCGTCTGTCGGTCCGTCCGTCTGTCGGTCCGTCCGTCCGTCGGTCCGTCCGTCCGTCTGTCGGTCCGTCCGTCCGTCTGTCGGTCCGTCCGTCCGTCTGTCGGTCCGTCCGTCCGTCTGTCGGTCCGTCCGTCCGTCTGTCGGTCCGTCCGTCCGTCTGTCGGTCCGTCCGTCCGTCTGTCGGTCCGTCCGTCCGTCTGTCGGTCCGTCCGTCCGTCTGTCGGTCCGTCCGTCCGTCTGTCGGTCCGTCCGTCCGTCTGTCGGTCCGTCCGTCCGTCTGTCGGTCCGTCCGTCCGTCTGTCGGTCCGTCCGTCCGTCTGTCGGTCCGTCCGTCCGTCTGTCGGTCCGTCCGTCCGTCTGTCGGTCCGTCCGTCCGTCTGTCGGTCCGTCCGTCCGTCTGTCGGTCCGTCCGTCCGTCTGTCGGTCCGTCCGTCCGTCTGTCGGTCCGTCCGTCCGTCTGTCGGTCCGTCCGTCCGTCTGTCGGTCCGTCCGTCCGTCTGTCGGTCCGTCCGTCCGTCTGTCGGTCCGTCCGTCCGTCTGTCGGTCCGTCCGTCCGTCTGTCGGTCCGTCCGTCCGTCTGTCGGTCCGTCCGTCCGTCTGTCGGTCCGTCCGTCCGTCTGTCGGTCCGTCCGTCCGTCTGTCGGTCCGTCCGTCCGTCTGTCGGTCCGTCCGTCCGTCTGTCGGTCCGTCCGTCCGTCTGTCGGTCCGTCCGTCCGTCTGTCGGTCCGTCCGTCCGTCTGTCGGTCCGTCCGTCCGTCTGTCGGTCCGTCCGTCCGTCCGTCTGTCGGTCCGTCCGTCCGTCCGTCTGTCGGTCCGTCCGTCCGTCTGTCGGTCCGTCCGTCCGTCTGTCGGTCCGTCCGTCCGTCTGTCGGTCCGTCCGTCCGTCTGTCGGTCCGTCCGTCCGTCTGTCGGTCCGTCCGTCCGTCTGTCGGTCCGTCCGTCCGTCTGTCGGTCCGTCCGTCCGTCTGTCGGTCCGTCCGTCCGTCTGTCGGTCCGTCCGTCCGTCTGTCGGTCCGTCCGTCCGTCTGTCGGTCCGTCCGTCCGTCTGTCGGTCCGTCCGTCCGTCTGTCGGTCCGTCCGTCCGTCTGTCGGTCCGTCCGTCCGTCTGTCGGTCCGTCCGTCCGTCTGTCGGTCCGTCCGTCCGTCTGTCGGTCCGTCCGTCCGTCTGTCGGTCCGTCCGTCCGTCTGTCGGTCCGTCCGTCCGTCTGTCGGTCCGTCCGTCCGTCTGTCGGTCCGTCCGTCCGTCTGTCGGTCCGTCCGTCCGTCTGTCGGTCCGTCCGTCCGTCTGTCGGTCCGTCCGTCCGTCTGTCGGTCCGTCCGTCCGTCTGTCGGTCCGTCCGTCCGTCTGTCGGTCCGTCCGTCCGTCTGTCGGTCCGTCCGTCCGTCTGTCGGTCCGTCCGTCCGTCTGTCGGTCCGTCCGTCCGTCTGTCGGTCCGTCCGTCCGTCTGTCGGTCCGTCCGTCCGTCTGTCGGTCCGTCCGTCCGTCTGTCGGTCCGTCCGTCCGTCTGTCGGTCCGTCCGTCCGTCTGTCGGTCCGTCCGTCCGTCTGTCGGTCCGTCCGTCCGTCTGTCGGTCCGTCCGTCCGTCTGTCGGTCCGTCCGTCCGTCTGTCGGTCCGTCCGTCCGTCTGTCGGTCCGTCCGTCCGTCCGTCGGTCGGTCCGTCCGTCCGTCCGTCGGTCCGTCCGTCCGTCTGTCGGTCGGTCCGTCCGTCCGTCTGTCGGTCGGTCCGTCCGTCCGTCTGTCGGTCGGTCCGTCCGTCCGTCTGTCGGTCGGTCCGTCCGTCCGTCTGTCGGTCCGTCCGTCCGTCTGTCGGTCCGTCCGTCCGTCTGTCGGTCCGTCCGTCCGTCCGTCTGTCGGTCCGTCCGTCCGTCCGTCTGTCGGTCCGTCCGTCCGTCCGTCTGTCGGTCCGTCCGTCCGTCTGTCGGTCCGTCCGTCCGTCTGTCGGTCCGTCTGTCCGTCCGTCCGTCCGTCTGTCGGTCCGTCCGTCCGTCCGTCTGTCGGTCCGTCCGTCCGTCTGTCGGTCCGTCCGTCCGTCCGTCCGTCCGTCTGTCGGTCCGTCCGTCCGTCCGTCTGTCGGTCCGTCCGTCCGTCCGTCTGTCGGTCCGTCCGTCTGTCGGTCCGTCCGTCTGTCCGTCCGTCTGTCGGTCCGTCCGTCTGTCGGTCCGTCCGTCTGTCGGTCCGTCCGTCCGTCTGTCGGTCCGTCCGTCCGTCCGTCTGTCGGTCCGTCCGTCCGTCCGTCTGTCGGTCCGTCCGTCCGTCTGTCGGTCCGTCCGTCCGTCTGTCGGTCCGTCCGTCTGTCGGTCCGTCCGTCCGTCGGTCCGTCCGTCCGTCTGTCGGTCCGTCCGTCCGTCTGTCGGTCCGTCCGTCCGTCTGTCGGTCCGTCCGTCCGTCTGTCGGTCCGTCCGTCTGTCGGTCCGTCCGTCCGTCTGTCGGTCCGTCCGTCGGTCCGTCCGTCCGTCGGTCCGTCCGTCCGTCTGTCGGTCCGTCCGTCTGTCGGTCCGTCCGTGCGTCTGTCGGTCCGTCCGTGCGTCTGTCGGTCCGTCCGTGCGTCTGTCGGTCCGTCCGTGCGTCTGTCGGTCCGTCCGTGCGTCTGTCGGTCCGTCCGTGCGTCTGTCGGTCCGTCCGTGCGTCTGTCGGTCCGTCCGTGCGTCTGTCGGTCCGTCCGTGCGTCTGTCGGTCCGTCCGTGCGTCTGTCGGTCCGTCCGTGCGTCTGTCGGTCCGTCCGTGCGTCTGTCGGTCCGTCCGTGCGTCTGTCGGTCCGTCCGTGCGTCTGTCGGTCCGTCCGTGCGTCTGTCGGTCCGTCCGTGCGTCTGTCGGTCCGTTCGTGCGTCTGTCGGTCCGTTCGTCCGTCTGTCGGTCCGTCCGTCCGTCTGTCGGTCCGTCCGTCTGTCGGTCCGTCCGTCTGTCGGTCCGTCCGTCCGTCTGTCGGTCCGTCCGTCCGTCTGTCGGTCCGTCCGTCCGTCGGTCCGTCCGTCCGTCTGTCGGTCCGTCCGTCCGTCTGTCGGTCCGTCCGTCTGTCGGTCCGTCCGTCTGTCGGTCCGTCCGTCCGTCCGTCTGTCGGTCCGTCCGTCCGTCTGTCGGTCCGTCCGTCTGTCGATCCGTCCGTCCGTCTGTCGGTCCGTCCGTCCGTCTGTCGGTCCGTCCGTCCGTCTGTCGGTCCGTCCGTCCGTCTGTCGGTCCGTCCGTCCGTCTGTCGGTCCGTCCGTCCGTCTGTCGGTCCGTCCGTCCGTCTGTCGGTCCGTCCGTCCGTCTGTCGGTCCGTCCGTCCGTCTGTCGGTCCGTCCGTCCGTCTGTCGGTCCGTCCGTCCGTCTGTCGGTCCGTCCGTCCGTCTGTCGGTCCGTCCGTCCGTCTGTCGGTCCGTCCGTCCGTCTGTCGGTCCGTCCGTCCGTCTGTCGGTCCGTCCGTCCGTCTGTCGGTCCGTCCGTCCGTCTGTCGGTCCGTCCGTCCGTCTGTCGGTCCGTCCGTCCGTCTGTCGGTCCGTCCGTCCGTCTGTCGGTCCGTCCGTCCGTCTGTCGGTCCGTCCGTCCGTCTGTCGGTCCGTCCGTCCGTCTGTCGGTCCGTCCGTCCGTCTGTCGGTCCGTCCGTCGGTCCGTCCGTCGGTCCGTCCGTCCGTCTGTCGGTCCGTCCGTCCGTCGGTCCGTCTGTCGGTCCGTCCGTCCGTCTGTCGGTCCGTCCGTCCGTCTGTCGGTCCGTCCGTCCGTCTGTCGGTCCGTCCGTCCGTCTATCGGTCCGTCCGTCCGTCCGTCTGTCGGTCCGTCTGTCGGTCCGTCCGTCTGTCGGTCCGTCCGTCCGTCTGTCGGTCCGTCCGTCGGTCCGTCCGTCCGTCTGTCGGTCCGTCCGTCGGTCCGTCCGTCCGTCTGTCGGTCCGTCCGTCGGTCCGTCCGTCGGTCCGTCCGTCCGTCTGTCGGTCCGTCCGTCGGTCCGTCCGTCCGTCTGTCGGTCCGTCCGTTCGTCCGTCTGTCGGTCCGTCCGTTCGTCCGTCTGTCGGTCCGTCCGTTCGTCCGTCTGTCGGTCCGTCCGTTCGTCCGTCTGTCGGTCCGTCCGTCTGTCGGTCCGTCCGTCTGTCGGTCCGTCCGTCTGTCGGTCCGTCCGTCTGTCGGTCCGTCCGTCTGTCGGTCCGTCCGTCTGTCGGTCCGTCCGTCTGTCGGTCCGTCCGTCCGTCTGTCGGTCCGTCCGTCTGTCGGTCCGTCCGTCCGTCTGTCGGTCCGTCCGTCCGTCTGTCGGTCCGTCCGTCCGTCTGTCGGTCCGTCCGTCCGTCTGTCGGTCCGTCCGTCCGTCTGTCGGTCCGTCCGTCCGTCTGTCGGTCCGTCCGTCCGTCTGTCGGTCCGTCCGTCCGTCTGTCGGTCCGTCCGTCCGTCTGTCGGTCCGTCCGTCCGTCTGTCGGTCCGTCCGTCCGTCTGTCGGTCCGTCCGTCCGTCTGTCGGTCCGTCCGTCCGTCTGTCGGTCCGTCCGTCCGTCTGTCGGTCCGTCCGTCTGTCGGTCCGTCCGTCCGTCCGTCTGTCGGTCCGTCCGTCCGTCCGTCTGTCGGTCCGTCCGTCCGTCCGTCTGTCGGTCCGTCCGTCCGTCCGTCTGTCGGTCCGTCCGTCCGTCCGTCTGTCGGTCCGTCCGTCCGTCTGTCGGTCCGTCCGTCCGTCCGTCTGTCGGTCCGTCCGTCCGTCCGTCTGTCGGTCCGTCCGTCCGTCCGTCTGTCGGTCCGTCCGTCCGTCTGTCCGTCTGTCGGTCCGTCCGTCCGTCTGTCCGTCTGTCGGTCCGTCCGTCCGTCTGTCCGTCTGTCGGTCCGTCCGTCCGTCCGTCCGTCTGTCGGTCCGTCCGTCCGTCCGTCCGTCTGTCGGTCCGTCCGTCCGTCCGTCTGTCGGTCCGTCCGTCCGTCCGTCTGTCGGTCCGTCCGTCCGTCCGTCTGTCGGTCCGTCCGTCCGTCCGTCTGTCGGTCCGTCCGTCCGTCCGTCTGTCGGTCCGTCCGTCCGTCCGTCTGTCGGTCCGTCCGTCCGTCTGTCGGTCCGTCCATCTGTCGCTGTAAATTTATAGCGCTGCGGACAGCTGGATGCGACGTGAATTAGAATTTGCAATTTTGTATATTATTTCTTTGTTCATTACATTCTCTTGTGTTTCTTACATTCGACCTTTTGTTGTATATTGACACATTAATCTTTTAGAAATTATTCATTTACAAATATTTGAAATAAAATTTACTAGCTCTCGGAATATCGACAATGCGGGAATGCAACAATGAAATTCCGTTTTGGGCTCGCGGATTTCTGTGAATTAAATGTCATTGTTGTGACTTAATGGTGTTGTATGAAAATTAGTTATAGTTGTCAAATTTGTTGATATTTCATGAATATATTTAGTTTTCGCACCAAATGCTGTACCATTTGTAGCGAGTAACGTATTTTTGCATAGTTCTAGAATACTCTTCTCTAATAATGGCCCTATGAAATGGATTTCTTTATTGTTTGGTGTATCAGGCTTGTTTTTCTAATACAAGTTTACAAAACATTTTTATTATATTTTTATGCAGTTGTGGAATTCATGTCGTTCTGGCAACACTGCGATGGAAAAGGTGAGTTGTTTGCTTCTCTGTTGGACGTTTTCAAATATCTTAATATAGTATTTTCGTTCTATTTGTATACGGGAAAAATAGAAAATGTCAAAAATTGTACTTTTAGTGGCGATAGATGGTAGCTGGCGAAAATTTGAGTCCTTTTTGCCTAATGTTGCGTGAAAATACCTGTGAGAGAGTACTTGCTGTTTTATCATGTAGTTTATTTAATGGAATAAGTTTCAGGGAGTGTGTCAGTTATCTCATTATCACGGATTGTCCGGATTTGCCAATTAGCTAAGTCCCATCATGCCTGGGCCTGGTTCAACTCCCATGCTTGGGGGGCAAGAGCGACTTGTGGCGTATTCCCTTCATCGCCTACCTGAGATTTTATTCGTCACAGCTACAGAAGCTGAGACGGTTTTTAAAGGAAAGTTACAATTTTATTTTTGTCCCGACCGGTAATCGAACGGTGATCAAACCGCCCGAAGCTAGTACGCTGCCCATGAGCCATCCTAGAGGCTACAGACAGACACACACCCGCACGCACGATAACGCACCCCTCACATACACCCACACACTCACGCACTTGCACACATAATTATTAAAGTATTGTATGTTTTTCATTACTATAGAAATTAGCAAAAAATATATCTGAAAGTATATTGCCGGTTTCTGCAGTGGGTGGGTAAGCCTTCAGAGCCTCTCTCCGCGACCTGGGTGCGCCACTGGTTAAAGAGTGCCATTTTTCGCCGAATTCGCCAAGAGGTAACATGAGTTCGGATGAGCGTGCGCGCGCAGGGTGTGCGAGTGCTGTGGACGGAAGCGCGCAGCGGCGGCAGTGGCGAGGACGTACACACGGAAAATTCCACTGCGCGGCCTCCCCGCCCGCGCTGCGTGCGTGGAGCGGCGCCAAGCGCGGGGCCGCGAAAGCTCCGCTCAGGCACCACCGGCGATCTCCGTTGCGCCCCTCGCTTCCTCCTTTCTTTTTATCTGTAAATATCCTTTCAGCAAATAACTATTTGCTTGAAGGCTTGACTACATGTGACACTTACATGCTATGCCTATGTTAATATAAAATAGTTATGCGCGAAGACAGTGGCCTATACTTCTCGACATGTCCTGGGCTACCGCTGACTTTAGAAATAATCTTTGACTATATAACTGTACATTATCTTCGATTATGTCGTTTTTCTAGTTCGCACTGTTTTTATTATACAATATTATTTATGTATATATACACAAAAATATTTATTAAAATTATAAAATAACATGGGTGAATGAATATATATATATATATATATATATATATATATATATATAATTTAAATATTTAAAAGATATTTAAAATTCAAGGCTTATTGAAACAAGTTTTCGATGCATGAACAACATCGGCATTAATAAAACCGTTTTTAAAATGGGTTTTGAGGTGCCACAAACCCCATGAACATCCCATTATTTCGCCTTTTTTCGCTACTTTTTAGAAAATAAAGAATATATATAATTTAATAGTATTTTATTAACGAATTTTTGGCTGAGGTGGTGCCCATGTTATCCCACAACAATCATCAAAATCAACAATCATCAAATCAAACGATCAAAATCAACGATCATCAAAGACTTATTTGTCTCAAACAGTGGGCCACTTTAGTCCGTATAGGGTCAATTTTACTTTAAAACGATGGTAATAGATACTTTTGACTTGGTCATAGCTCCGAAAATTATCCAAAATACTTTTAATTTAGATAAAATTAAAACATGAAAGCACTACTTTAAGAACTTTGCTTTGCACAATTGAACTATTCATTGCAATCGGCTATCATTACGCCGCGCGCCGTCACAGATAACAGCCCTCATTTGAGCCGCACTATTGACTGATTTTGTTATTCACTATGAGGCTGTATTGAACATATTTGTAGCGACATCAAACGGGTTTGGAAGTAACTACATTAAAAAAACACTATACATTTGGAAGCCCATGAGCTCCTTTCCCCCCTTTTTTTTCCTTTTAGTTTTGGTGTGTGCATCACCGACCGCGCCACTGAAGGCAAGTGCAATACCGACCACACTCATTAGTGCATTAACCTGAGTCAGAAGAAACAACTTCTTACTTGCGAAATTACGTAATCAAGTTCAATAGTCAACTCATTGTATCAAGAAAATTCACAAATAAACAGTAAATATTTAGTGTAGGCTCGCAAACAAAAGTAGAAAGTGGTACTCCTTGAACAAGTGACGCCATTGTGAGATCTTCCTTCTCGCTTATGTTTTCGCACCAAATAATTCCGTTCAGAAAACTGTCACCCGAGTGTTTAGTACAGCCTCAAGAAAAAGTTAGCGTCATATCCAGCGCAAAATTGAAATCCACAAAGGCGTAGAAATAAAAATTTTGTTCAGCACTTACCATAAGTGTAGTTTGTACACATTGTGTACGCCACGATTGAAGTGAATAGAATAATTGAAATTCATGTACACGATCTAATACTATTTTAACGTACTTATTAACTTTATAACACAACAGTTCTACATATTTAATATAAATTAAATCGACAATTAAGACGAACAATTGGTTTGAAAAATGGTTAGTTTTATAAATCTGAAGCGCCGTGTACTGCTTACTTTTTTCTTTCCTTGATGCTTGCCCGTGGAAATGTCAATAAATGATTAACAGCGATTTGAACTGCAGAAGAAATTTAAAAAGAAAAGTTGGCTTTTTAGAATGCATTAGTGAGCGTGCTTCCTTCTGCGTCGTGGGCCCGAATGGCACCCGGGGAAGTCCGGCGGGGCAATAAAGTGGACATTCGTGCGCGCACGGAAACAGGGAACTAGTGGTGTTACAGAATGGCACAGACTTTCTCGTATAGTTTTCTATTTCCTTTGGTCTCGGCTAGCTATTCGGACTTTTCACATACTCTTACCAGTTGCCATCTATCACCATCCAAAGTACATTTTTTTAAAAACATATTCTTAATTTTTCGGTTTCCTAATAGTAGAACAGAAATATTTCTCGTATTTTAAGAATATTAAAGGACAGTAAAACCTTGTCGTTAATGACAATTTTCTTTAAAAAATTTGAAGCCGTGTTTAAGAAAATGGCGTTTAAGCGCTACTGTAATTTCGAAATTTGAAGCTCTTTTTCACGGAAAATTTTCTCACGGTTTCCTGAGTTACACTTCCTCTTCTGACTTTGTGTGCAGCGTACGGTTTTTAAATTTAGGAGTATTTTGGGGTTAAATTTAAAGGGTCTACCATGTATTCAGTTAATAGTAGTAGTAGTTAGCAGTTAATAGTAGTAGTATTAGCGAGGTTCTTTACAGCTGACGCCGCTTCTCGCATCCTAGTCGCCACGTCCTTCGATCTTCCCAATCTTCCTCTTGAAGATCTCGTTTCTTCATTGCCTTTTCTATCTCCTTTTCCCATGTTTTTCTCGGTCTGCTACGTTTCCTGTTTCTTTGAGGTAATCATTTGAAACTTTTCTTAGGCACAGACTTTCGATATAACCATACCACCTCAATCTTAAAGCATCAACTACATCCATTATATCAATATTAATACCCATTTGATTTTTTATATAAACTTTGGGTACTTCATCCAGGATTGTAAGGCCACAACAGCGTCTCCGGTAGTTCATTTCCATTGATTTTAATTTTTGTTCTTCGCTATGATTAAGAATCCAAACTTCTGAGACATATGTACATACGCTTTCAGCCAATGATTTGTATATTCTTATCTTTGTCTTGCTTGTTATTTTTTGGCTACACAAAACATTATTCAACAGTCTTGTCACTACTCTTCCTTGAGAGATCGTATGTTTTACTTCTTCTGCACATCCACCTTCCTTTGATATATGTACACCATGGTACTTATAAGCTGCTGTATTTTTAACACACCTGTTCCCAATTGCTAAATTAGTTCCTTGTGCTCCGCAACAACATATTCAGTTTTCATTGGATTCATAGTTCAACCCCACGCTGTATATTCCTCATTTAGCTTCCTTAACATGTAATCTATATCTTATCTTCGGCAAGAATAACCTGGTCATCAGCGAAGTGAAGGGTAAAAAATGTATCATTATCAACTTCTATCCCCATATTTCGACATTTACGTCTCCAATTTTCAAGAACAGCGTTTTAAATATATTTTGAAGAGAGTAGGTGCTATTCAGCAGCCTTGTCTGACCTTTAGAGATGTTAATTGGATTCGTTACCTTTCTTCCAATTTTGATGCAGCTTGTCATATCATTGTACAGGTTTTGAATTGCTGTTATTAATTGTATATTTATATTTTGATGACTGAGAACTTCCCACAATTTTTCCAATGGAACATTGTCATAGGCCTTTGTGAGATCTATGAAGTCCATACGTGTCTCTAAATTATGTGCCAGCCTCTTATCTATCTGAATATTAGGCAGATTTTCGTCAACCCTTTCCTAGTCTACAGAAACCGAACTGTAGCTGATGTAAATTCGTGCGGTCGGGCTGTCGCCACCTTTATATGTAACACACCTTGCTTGTTAATATTCTCATTGCGGACACGTGTGTGCTCTTGTTTGTGTCGTTGCTAGTTTCATCACCAGACGTGTCTCAATTCGAAGTGGGAGTAAACAGCCCACAAAGATTCTCGCAAACTAGTGAAGTCTTTTTAAGCCACGATAAGATAATGATGTAAAGAAAAAGTTAATATTCTGTTTTTGGAAAGCAAACCCTGGAGCCCTGTTTTGTAGATGCTCGTTTTTTAAAATGTGTCTGAATTTGTTGTGATAAAATGTTTTCAGCTTACCAGGATTCAGTCTTCACTCTGAAGTGAGTGCCTTTGACAACGCCCTATATTACTGAAAGGACGGAGCACCTCTGTGATGTGTCCGCCACTACATCCCAAGTGTGTTCAACCCCGGCCCTGAATGTCGCGGCACTCGCGTTATGTAGGTCGCGGTAAACTCTTTGAAGACTTCTGCGGGTAATGGAAAACGCCCTCGTTTTGTTCAACTTCGGCTGCGCAGCGGTGTTCCAGAAATCGGAAGTATGTGGCATATCAAGGCATTCTGCCCGGCGAGCACTAAACCGGTTTTCGTGAGCTGAAGGGATTTCTGAAGTCGACATTCCGAAATGCTTGCTAAGGTCCGAATACGCACGTATGTTTATAGCATCCCGCGGTCAACTTTTCCAACGCTTTTTACCTGTCCAGAAAGGCATAGCTCGATGGGACCCCGTTCGATTTTCCTTGTGGGAGAAAAGCTCGCGCACGAGTCAGGCTTTCCAAGATCGCCTGTTTGCTTCCATGTTTCAAGAACGTGAAAGACTAAAAAACAATACTTCTTTTAACATTGTTAATTTTGTTATGGTCTTCTTTTGAAATGGTCAGATAGCGTGTTATTTTCAAATTAAATTGTATCAAATGTTCTTAATTTCTTGAAACTGATTTCTGCTTATACCGTGGGCTGCTGAAAGGAGTAGGGGAGAAATGGACCATTATATTCCCTTAAATCTTGCAGAATTTATAGCAACTCTAGAACTTTAGTTAGGTAACATTCACAGTTCAGAAGATTCTGCCACGTTCACGTGTGTTCGAGGTTTCCTCTCGACTTGTCGAGAGAACATCTTTTTGGTTATTCATGAATGGAAAATTGTTTCCTCCTTCCCCGATCCGAAACTCTGGCCGAGAGGCAACCAGGCTGTGCTTTCTGCCAACACCATCTAGACGTACTTATGTCTAGGTGGTGTTGATTCTGTCCGGCAGTGCTGCAGCCGTCCAGGCAGTGCGGCAGCCAAAACTGAAAAGGTATTAACTGAGAAGCGAGGAAACCTGACCGTGGGATACAATTGGGTGATTCCCCCGAAAGCAATTAGGTGGTGGTTGTGATGTATTGGAAGTGAACAATGATATTGTACACATATCACGCGCTCTCCGGTGCAAACACCGTAATACTTGCACTTCACTTACATCTAACATCTTCACCCCGGAGTAGACCTCGGGTTCTAAAGCATTGTTGATTATGAAATCATTCAATAGGTTTTAGTTTTTTGAGCCTCGTATCTCACATTCTCCTGGACGTTGCCACATGATAAAGTTCAGGAGAGGAGGGAGATCCCTATCAAGAACAACGACATAATTTAATGATAAATCCCGCGCGCGTAGTGAATAACGTGATTGATTCCACATTCCTGATGATTCCACATTCCTGATGATTCCACATTCCTGATGATTCCACATTCCTGATGATCCACATTCCTGATGATTCCACATTCCTGATGATTCCACATTCCTGATGATCCCACATTCCTGATGATTCACTCGAGGTGAATGACGTGATTAATCCGTCACTTGTGCTGGATCCCTCTTATATGATGAACTAGCTAAAGTACCCGCGTTGCTGGGATAATTCATCGTAATTTATTAGCCAGGAAAAGGAATTCCATGTATCTCCGTTCTGCGGCGGAGGTCTATTACTATCTATTCTATTGTATCCCCGTGCCGCCTAGCTCCCCCCTTCTCTACCTTGCACCCATCGGAGAAACCGGTGTTCCTGACTTTTCTCACTAAAATTATGTATAGTTCTTCTTACTGTGGTTCCCGCCCCCCAATTTCACTCACTTTATAACTAACTTTAACAAAAAATATAAACAAAAAAAGATCTACTCATGTGTATTCTCTTTGCGAAATTTTGTGTATTATACTGCAGTACCAATACTTTCTATCAATTAACACATTGTAATACATTCTTTTTCCTATTTTTTTTCTTCTTCTCGCGTTTTATAAAGAAAGTTTCAAATTTCTCTTTAACTTCAATTATACTTCTTGCAGAACTTACTCTCGTGGATTTAAATGATCATTTCTTTACCATCCAAACTTTCACTCTCTACTATAATAAACCCGTCCTACAAAAATTAATCCATTTGTCAGAGATTAAGATTATTATTAAACTGTAAGTCAATGCACTTCTGTCTTTTTATATGTAGACTGACAGACAGATAATGCAATTGATCCTTCTTTCGTGATGAATAAGGTGATTGATCTCTCCACTCGTGCTGAATGCCTTGTCAGTTGCGATCCTTCATTCAGAAGTTGGAAAAATCCTGCAGGGCTCGAGGGAGCGAGCGTCCGGTCGGCGCCTGCCGTAGCGCCGCGCCGCGTCGGCGTCGCGTCGGAGCGAATGCGCTGGGCGAGTTGCGTAACGGCCTCGCGGCCGCGCTTGAGGCGAGGGCCTCCCGAGGCCACGGCCACTTCCTGCCCCTCCATCCCTTCCCCGCCGCCGCCACGGCGTCATCCGCGTTTAATTGGCGCCGCCTTCTCGCCTGCCCGCTGCGCTGCGCTGCGCTGCGGTGCGGGGGCAGCGCGAGCGAGCGAGCGAGCGCACGCCCCACGCGCGCGGGCCGTTGACCCACTTGCGCCGCCCGCGACGCCGGCGCGGCCTTCCCTCTCAGGGAAGCGGACCCTGCTCAGGGAAAAGGCACGTTGTGGTACGATGTTTAGCATTGGGGCCAAATAAATGCTTCGATGGAGCGAATATCATATCACTTCTTAAAATGTTTGGAATTAATATTAGAGACCTGTAACGTATACCACTTTTGAGTCTGCGCATTCTCAGGCGTAGGGACACGTAACTGGTTCACGCTATGCTGCTTCACGCTTGTAAAACGTGTCTATTAGTATGAGAAAGATTTACAGCAAAATGAGATCACGGCTCTGAAAGAAAGAGTGGAAGACGACAGAAATGGGCAAAACTACTAGTGTTCGAATTTTTGATCGAGAAAATGAAGTCATTATTTAAAATGCAAAAAGAATACAAAACAATATTACGCATGCCTTCATGAAAGTAAAACGTCTACAAACTTTCATTTATATCCTTTTCAATTCCAATTTGTTACAAGTCTCATACACCCGTTTCTGTCATATATCCATGAGTACAGAAGTATTCTCTTCCTGATTACTGAGCAGAACGGAGACGTCTTGTGAACGTGAAGTATCGACCTAGAACAACGCAATGGCCTTACCATGAAAAAAAAATTGTTTCATTAATATGAATGGGCTTTCTTTGAGTGTGTGGCAAAGTAGAAAAATGTGAAAATATGGTAGTTTGCAAAAGAGTGTTATTTACTGCCCAAGTTAAGAAATGTGCAGCACAAACGACTTCTTTGTTACCCACGGTGCTATTTTTTAATCCAAATGTGCGCCTTGAACTATTTTCTTTCTGTGTTTGGTACTCCGTATGGTAATTGCGATCTTCATTGATTATGATTTCAGCATTTTTTTCGTCTGTGAATTTCCTTAAATTGGAGATGATTGACCTCCATATGCTGGCCTAGCATAAATAATTCATTTGACCTCGCATCATGATGAATGAAACCTTCATAATTAAACATGGTCTCCTCTGGTTTTCTTGCCACGTTAGAGATCTGTAGATGTTGGCGCATTATTAGCGGATATATCAATTACTAATCAAATTATGGCTATAATGCAGGGGTAATCTGCGGTTTGAATTATTTTAATCTTGAATACAGTAATCCCTCAACATTCCCGAGAGTTGGGTTTCCAAAAAACCTTGCGGATGTTAAATCCGCGAATCTATCTTTTAATGAAGAAAAATGGTTTAGTTCCTGGATGTAGAAAAAATGTAATAAAACAAAGTTTGAAGCCTATTTCAAATTTGAAAGTGAGTGGATACAGGAATTCATTATTTTTGTTTCATCACCCTCCTCGTTGTTCTAATATCCATACATAGAAGAGTTGCTGCTTCCATTTCTCTCTTAAATTTGGAAGTTATTTCAATGTTCGTATCACATTCGTAAGGCGTTTCCACCAGAGCTTGTTGAAGTTTTAGAACGCCATTAACTGTTTTGATATTCAAGTTATTCCAAGACACGGTTTCGCTTCCGTTATTTCATCATTACCTATGAGGAGGTTTTCTTCACTGATTTCCCGAAGCTCTTCTTCAATGAGGTCATTATAATGAAAGTTCCACTGATCCTGAGTGGCTTTTAACTTTCTCGTATACGCACGTATACACGGAGTGATATAGGTAGTATAGGGAAAGTTACGTAATGCTGCGCGAAAGGCAGAAGGGAAAATTGCGCGCCGCATTTGCATAGCTCGCTTCGCAATCCTCAGGCGGACGACTCCGGTCCCTGGAAGGGCTTCGCGGGGCCACACCTCAGTGACCTCGGCTTGGCTAGCCCCTGGGCTCGCCTTTCGGCTCGGCTCATCCCTCGGCGCGGCTTGGGGTATTTTTTTGTTTTTTTCGAAAATTACACAAATGGAATTTTTTTGAATGATCTCTCACACCGTTAATATGCACATTTTCAGCAATTTGTAAACACTGTGTATTTGCGAGTTAAAGCGCTTCAAATGACTTGTAATGAATTTTTTTTTTCCCCCTGAAAACTCAAGATAGCAGCTGGCCGAGACCAAAGGAAATTGTAACTGATGCAGGAAGTCTTGAGCCATTCTGTACACCATTAGTTGTTTTTGAATGTTAATGAAGATGGTGCTGGTGGACAATGGTGCTTTACTATGTACAAGTTTAAAACAACGAAAGAAGATAAAACACGAAAAATGGAGATGAAACAAATGGTAATTTGTCATAGAAAACACTTTATACGATAGTAGACAAACTGTTTATATTGTGATGTAACCCACATCATAGGATTGTCAAGACAAAATAAAAGTTTACATAAATTATGTGTGTGGAGCAGCAAGGCAGTTGCACTAGTGAGAGAAAGTTGTCCTTCTATTCGTGTTCTTTGAAAAGACGTGCCAAAGGGTGCGGAGGGGGCGATCGGTGCATGGGAGCAACGCAGTCGGGAGCGGGCGCGTCAAGAAAAGAAGCGACACAAAAGCGGGTTCGTCTCCAGCAGCGGTCACATACTACCCGACAATAGGGCATCCCGACCGAGCTACCGGATGCCGGAGACTGCCATAAATGACCATGTGATGGGTAGTAGAATAGGATTGTCCGCGTTGCGCGAGTCTGCCTGCCAGAGACACGTAAAACGCGTCGACTACGGTAGTGCTTTCGGATGACAGGAAATAATTCAAGACAAACAATAACTATGGACGTTTCCAGCGAAGCATCCGTTGAGATGCTGACCCATTTAGGGAAACAGCCAGTGAGGGACACTGGGTAAACACATTCAAAATCCTAGATGATTATTGGATTCCTAGAGTAAAGGCGGGGGGGGGGGGATCTTGCAATAACTGGAAAAGGGGGCGTGCGCTGAGGTGGTGAACGTCTTCGGACGCAAACGGCATTCGGAAACGGGCGGTCACACAGTGGGCTAAATGGCGATTCTAGACGGAACTAGCCTTCAATCTTGTGTTTTAAGTGATTCTAGGGAATGTAAACGGTTGTTAAGGTTGTGAAATTAATACACGTTAAATATAATTCAGTTTTACTCATTAATGATTATAATTACTAATGAATACAAATTATTATTATTAATGAATTGTGTTCGAAAAAATTTTAAAAAAATATTGTGACTACTCCGAACGGAAATATATTTTATTCTCAATAACTAAATCAAAACATAAATGAATTTATTAATCTTTTATTTTATATTGCACAATTTCTAAAAGATTTATTTAATTTTTCACAATTAATAAGAAATGTTTTTTGTTTTTCTTCTCCTTCTTCCTTCAGTTTATGACAGTTTATGTTTCACATAAAAGGCACCAATCATAAAGTTTTATTGCAGATTAACCCTTTTCTAACCCACTGTTTGTCTATACTTGCCTTTTACACACTACCTATGTTGACCCCTTAAACAATTTCATTGCTACTTAAATTTAAATGTTCTTATAACTTTCATTGATTTGGTTGATTCACACCATTTCCACTGACAATTTGACATTACAACATTACAATTGGCCAACTAGAACCCAACAATTGATAAGAGTCATTCCTCTGATAATGCGAGTTGTAGTCATCTCCTGCAACATGTTGGTCGCATTCTCTTTTACCCGATTGCCCGTATGCCCGTATTGCCCAGTATTGCCCGTATTACCCGTATGCAGTGATTGCCTCGCTGCGTACACAATTTCTTCCTTCGAGTGCGACGTAGGTAATGTTTCGATGCGGTTTCTTTACCCTTCCCAGTATACTCATTAAAACTTTACCTCGGCCGGCTTGCACCTGAACTAGTAGATTGCGTAGTTTCAATCATTTTAGGTGTTATTGCCCTGTATACCACTTCCGGAAACTGAATTACAGCATCTAGACACCCAGAATACTTTTTAATGAAATTATGCTCGACATGGTCGCATTTTCTCCACCTACTTAAAAAATGTTATAAAATCCTCTTACAGCATCTTTAAGGCATTTCTCCATTGTTTTTTCGCACTCTTGAAAACCTAATCTATTCTTTACCAAAGATATTAGCTCTGCTTTCATGTCCCCTCTCTCGCGCGAATCGGGAAACAGATACTGGTAGGTGACTACTGGATGCGCGCCATCGTATGAAATAAAACATAATATCTTCATCTGGACGTATCTGGACGTGAAACTTAGTGCATCATAAAGTAAAGACACGAAGCTATTTAGTGACATACGTTTTACTGTAATGCAAGTTAATTTACATTGTTGAAAATCTACTTGAATGTCGAGAAAATGTAAAATTTAGGTCTCGCGCAACGCCTACTTTGCAGCTTATTTTACAAAGAGAGAAGCAAAGAATTGAAATTATATAACTACTGTTGAAAAGTACATACTTCACTGAACATATTCCATATAGCAGAGTTTCGCATTCGCCTTTCATTGAGATCTGAGCGCGTTTGATTCTTCGAGTGGCTGCAGAGCGACTGCCTCACGCAGCGCTTCCTTCAAGATATGATTAGTAATCAACTTCCCCAGCGTAGTAAACGTGAGCCAAAAAAGTAAACTAACTCTCAAATATCATTCTACTAACATCGATGATCAAATTCACTAACACAAAAAGTCGATATTAAAATGTTAGGGAGGGGGGTCTAGTTCCGCCTAGATTGGCCATTTAGCCCTCTGTGGGTCAAGGACATTCGGAAACGAGATTAGAGAGGGACACCTCTCTACTACAACAACTATGTTAGCAATGCGATTTTTGGCCAATGTACTAAAATTCTAAATTAATAAACGGATTAATTACTCACGGTATTCCCGTATTCTCATTTCCACTTCATCATCCATGGTGTTCCCACAAAAGCAATCTCATATTCTATTGAATCATGTAATAGTAGTCGTCAGAACACCTGGAATATTCAACTATGTGCAACATCAGGAACTAGCAGCCGGGCTACGTCAATAAACGGTAACAGCACGAGCACACTGTGTGTGCGCGAGCGCGATTAGGTTGGTAAGTAAAAAGGGGAACCGAGCTCCTAGACCGGTGTGTACCTTATAACACCAAGTCAGCAATATGACAAGGAGGGGGTAGACATCAATATTTCGCGAGTGAAAATATTTTTTCTCAAGTGTTGGACTCGGCAAAAGCCGTCAATCCCGATCGTGCAAGGAATAATTACTTCACACACGTATTGTAAATATTAGTACCTGACGTGTTTCCATATACTTATTTTTTTTCTACCAGACACCAGTTACCCTTTAGTCACGATGGGACGTGTATTCTGCCCTACAGTAGACATCAACACCCTTGCGAGCTCTCCTCATATGGGGTCAGCAGAACACGAGGCCCTCCGTGCACGAAAACACGAGAGACAAGGGACAAACAACCATGCCCTAGGCCAGGGCCGCTCAACCATTTGCTCCGAGGAGGAGCCTTCGGTTGCTCTTTCTCTTTCGCCGCAGAAAGAGCAAATGACGTCATCAAATATCGATCGGTGGCATGTGGCACAGTGGGTCGCGTCGTATTTCTATGGGGTATTGTCCGTTGTTCGGAATGAAACCAATCTCACAGCTCTGGGAAAGGATATTACGATAGTAAAAACAGTAAGATACTTTGTAACATTAATTGGAACAGTTTCTAAATATAAACGTATTAGTGTAATTTGGAAATTAAGGAAAACGACAATTTGCAATGCAGCATGGGAAGAAAAGTATCTTTTTGCAGATTGGGCCGGCAATGCCAATTGTTTAGTTGCAAAAAAGTGCTCAATAACATAAAGAAATTTAATAGCGGTGACATTACACAGTTTATCATGCTGCTGAATATGAAAAGTATTATAAAGGTTGCAAAAAAATGTGATTAAATAAACTAGTAATAAAAATACTAAAAGTAAAGGAAATTAAAATTAAAAAATAAAGTTGATTGCAAAATTAAACACTCTTATTACACCTTTTAAGTGCTTTTTTTCTCTGCAATATACTTTCTATATTTGGAAGAGATGACATTGTGCTATTCAGCCGTAACATGCATTTCAGGTTGTGATCTGTAATTGTACTTCTCATTCGATATTTACAAATTTTCAAAGAAGCAAAAAAATTGCTCACAGTTGTATGTTGATCCACACGTCCTTAACAATCGAGCAGCATTACGATGCAGCTTTGGAAAACGGTTTTGCGGGAAGTTCTTTTCCTAACCGCTCAGGTTGTAGTATCGATATGCAATAAAATTAAACTCATTTGTATTGTGTTATTTTACTGCCAAAACAACATGAGAACATCAAAATAATCCAAAACTTACTTCTAGTGAGGCATGTTTTTCAGAACACTGAAAACTTCCTTTTGTTCTTCTTCAGCATACTTGTCATTTTCATCAGCATGATTAAATGTACAATGTCTTTGCAAATTAAACTTCTTCACATGATTGAACCCTTTATGTAAACTAAACATTTGGCATAGCAGCCGTAGCGGCGAAAAGATACTTTTCTTCCCATACTGCATTGAAAATTGTCGGTGTAGATGCTCTGGTCTGTGAAGTGCTCGCGTCGACTTCCAGGTTTCCGCGACTGGAGTTAGCGGGACACTGTGACAGTGGTTATCGCAAGGCGCGCAACGCTCGGGCTCCGGTGTCCCGCTCTCGGCTGACAACACGGCTCCGCGCTGCCGATTTGCTCTGCTTGAGCGGCCCTGGCCTAGGCGGAACTCGAATGAGCGACCCTTAAGGCCGAAGCGCTGAGTCGTTACCTGCTCTTGGCCACCTGGACCATCCAGGTCGGCAACGACATAGATGTAATTAATATTTCAAAACATTGGTAGTTTCTTACTGCTCGACCTCTCGTAATCTTTTGGACCTTGAGGACATTACTTTCTTACTTCCTGGTTCCTGTCCTCTCCTTTCTTACTACCTGAATGTTCCTTTTGAGATTTTGATCCCCCTTTCAACGTCTACGCGCTTTGTGTATCTGTTAACTGGAGACCAGCAACGTCAAAGCTTGTCCCCTACGCCGTGGCGCGTTGTTGCATGGCCCTCGCCGGCGCAAACGCTTGTAAAAGCACTCGTAAACCTTGACCACCGCTCGTCCGACCTGCCTCTTGATGGTTTCGCGACGCCCCTGCGCTCTTGTTCCTTTTCGCCAAGCAGATGAGCCAGTTGTTGGATCTATTCATCTTAGCTTGACTTACTGCTCGATGTTGTCCTAGACTTGTCACCGAAAAGACCCCAGAACAATACGAGTACGTTGTTTAGGAAAAGGAATTAGTGTGGTTACGTATTGTTTGGGAGTCGTTTTTACTTTCCCGTATACGTACGTATACACGGAGTGATATACGTAGTATAGGGAAAGTTATGTAATGCTGCTCGAAAAAATGGCCAATTTTCAGCGGAAAAAAAAATTAATTACCGGGCCGTGAAAACGAATAAGTGGATAAAACAGTTGCTAAATTAAGAAAAAAAATCCCCTAACACGTGGTGTAGCCAGAAACAGTTTTTCTAGGTCCTTGATACCGAAAACCCAATTGAAAGGAAAACGTCCGTCTGCCGTCTGTCTGTCCGTCCGTCTGTGAACACTACTAGCACCTAAACCATACGTACGATTTCTTCGAAAATGTATATTCCCCAGTCGATCTGATTCTAGTCAAAGTTTTGAGATTTTGAAAAAGATTCTTCAAAATTTGGGGGTACTTTATATGAAGCCCCCCGGGGATTTTCAAAATTTTCTCAAAAACGGCTCCAAATTTTTTCTTTAAATTTCTTGTAAGAATAGAGTAAAATACGCTATTTACATGGCATAGGTCCGATTTTCACGGATAACTCTGAATTTTTGAAAATTGCAAAAGTTTAAAATTTTTACGGCGTTTTTCTGGAACTACAAATTGAAGATAGACATTTTTTTCTTCAAATAATTTTTTTTCTTAGTGAGTTCTTTCTTTAAGGCCATGTAAATGTTCTTCAAAATTTGAGTATTTTTCGCGCAATATTGCGTGCAATATGTACAATTTTAAAAAATTACAAAAACCAGATTTTCTCAAAAACGGCTCCAATCTTTTTCTTCAAACTTTTGGTATGGATAGTGGTAAATTTACTCTATCAGATGACATAAAAGCCATTATGTTCTATCGGTTGGTTTTTTTCAAAAATTACAAAAATTAAATTTTTTTCACATGTTCTCACGTCGATAATATTTACATTAGCGGCGATTTTTTCACATTATTATACTTACGAGTACATGTGCTTTAAATAATGTCAAGTAAAGTTTCTCGAAAACAAGCGTTTTCCGTGAAAACTAGCTCAAAATTTCGCATTTCCAGAAACGCTCAAACGCCATTTTCTCATATATGGCAGCAAATTTTTTCTTCAAACTTTTGTAACGGTTAATGCTAATTACAATCTTTAGTATAGCGTAAAGTTTATTTTGAGTTTTTTTTTCTCAAAAATTACATAATTGTAATTTTTTGAATGATCTCTCACATCTTTAATGTGCACATTATCCGCAATTTGTAAAGATGATTATATTTGTGAGTGTAAGTGCTTCAAATAACTTCGAATAATGTATTTTGATAACTCAAAAATTTTCTGTGAAATGAGCTTCAAATTTCGCATTTTTAGTAGCTCTAAAACGCCATTTTCTCTTAAACGGCACATAATTTTTAAAGAAAATTGCCATTTATGACTAGGGTTTTGTGTTCTTTAACATTCTAAAATTAATGTTTCCGTTCTACCAATAGGAAGCCCGAAAAATGAAGAAAATGACAAAAAAAATGTACTTTTGGCGGTGATAGACGACAGCTGGCAAGAAAGAGTTCGAATAGCTAAGACCCAAGGAAATAGAAAACTAATATGGGAAAGTCTATGCCATTCTGTAGCACCATTAGTTTTCTGGTTCAGTTCATGTCGTCGAGATGGTTTGACCAAAATGGTTGTGCTCTAATCGGTGTTCCCTGTAATGTCTAGGGACCGGAAAAATATGTAGTATGAAGCGTCAAAATATGGAGGAAGTGGTGCGAAAGTGGAAACCCTGTTTTAATTTATTTTATAACTAGTTTGTTTACTGAGTGATTTTTTTTCTAAATTCTCGAAAAAATTCTATAAACATGTTATCAACAATTGCCGCTTTTGATTTTATGCAAAACATTACGTTTACATTGTATTAATAATTGTTCAATTGACACTTTGATCAGATTTTCAAAAATGTGCTGGTAATGTGGAGATATTTGTTTTCTGGTTAAAACACTACCAAAAATTAAATATCGGAACAAAGTATATTTTCTATACATTGCAAAAATAACGTAAAGGCTTAAGAATTGAACTTTTAAAATAAAATGTCCACTTGCAAAAGTCACAAATGTACTGCTAATTTGCACACCCAGCGCACAAAGTATGGCACCATGACTCACATCTAATCCAAAGTTCCCCTCGAACAGCTCGTGAAAACGCCTCTCCGCAAAAAATGCATATGGTATCATCCTTTTCTGCTGGCATTTTATCCATAGGCATTTCCATAACTGATTCTTCTGAGGATATTGAATTGAGAATATCTAACTTTTCTTTAAGTTCAAGTTTTCTTTTGCAAGGTTTGGGTTGTTTTTTCCCTTTTCCTTTCCCTTTCGGGAGTATTTTTTTAGATTGACCAATAATCTTTCTGCGGCATCTGAAACAGGCGCAAAGACGTTCCACATTTCCCCCAGTGTTGCGCTTCCACATTACCGGCATCGCCATACTGAACTACAAAGTGGAAACTACGTTTCATTTTCAAGCTAGGAATTTACTTAATTGCACCAGATTGTAGCGTATTTTTTGTTGAACAATAAATGCCTAAGCATCAAGAAATAGCTTTGTAGACTATGTGATTAAATAGACTTCAGAAACTTACCTCAAATGTTTGAAAAGCAGCAAAAACTTCAAATAGCCACTTCACTGTCATTAACCACGTGGTGTCTACAAGAGCTCTTTCAGGCTTTCTAAAGAAACACAGAAAGAAGTTGATGCGATTACAGCTATTCTGCAGCACCTGTCAAGCCCTACAGGTTATGTTTCCACATTACCAACACGCTTCCACATTTGCACCATTTCTTCTGCATAAATATGTAATGAAAACGGTAAGAATATGTAATAAATATGTAAAATAGGATATAATATGTAATATTAAATACTCTAATTAAAAATACATTAACATACAACGAAATTACATTTCGTTGTCCTACAACATCCTAAATGCATTTTAATATTAATACAACGTTGTAAAAACATTTTGGAGACCACAAATTGATGCACACTTTTGCATCATAAAACTTTCTCGACAGTAGTAAAGGCTTCATTCATTGTAATCCAGAACTTTGCAAATTTTTCTCGGAAATTAAGGTTGCAGGTCACATAATGCTGTGTCAATGATACTTTTGACACCTAGATTTCACCATGTAGGGGGAAATGCTATTTTTTAAAAAAAACTATTTCTTTTCATACAAATGATGTAATAAAATTGATAGAATGAGAAAATATGTTGTGAAAACAGCAAAATATGTAATATAGTACTAAATATGTAAAAATCTGTATGAGCTCGAATTTAAGGGGTTCGAGAAGAGTGAGAAGAAGTCGGAGTAGTGTAGACGGTCAAAGAGATGGCATTCATTGCTTGTTTTTGTGTTTTTTGCCAATGGCATTAGGAAGATCGATAATTAAACCTGAACGCTGAAAAAAGAAATTTCACACGGCCAAATAAACCCGTTTTTTTCTTGTTCCCGTAATTTCTTTTTCCCGTAATTTCTTGTTCTTGTCATATTTTGTGCACTTCCTTCTTTCCTCACTTGTCGGCTAAGCAGTAAGTTATTACAAAACTCAAGAAATACAATATTTAATTCGGCATTCAACTAGTCCATAGAAAACAATAAATGTCTTCAAATTTTAGTATTTTTATCGAACATTATTTTATTTTTATTACATTAAATATTACATTATTTTTAAATAATTACTTTACTCATGAAAGAATGTTTGATATGCTTGTGTTCCATGATGTTAATTAACATGTTCTGCTATTCTCTCGCGATATCACTACTGAAAGGCGCTTTGTCGGCTCATTTACATATAATATGTCTGATAACAAGTAGCGAGTAATTAAGTTTTGGTTCACATAGTCAACTGGTAAACAATATAAGTGTGGTGAAGCAGACGGTCCATAAGTTTAGATGATGACAGCGTTGACATGCTTTATTTTATGGCCATGTAGATGACTAAAATTTAATAAACCTAATAAATTCGCAATTTCTTACTATCGTAACTATTTGTGTAGTTCAGTTATTTAGTTATGAGTTTGAATCTCTGTTCCTGCAAGTAATCGCTGTGAGGCTTCATGGAAATGAGATCGAAACTTCGTTAATTTTCATGACATTACACACAAAAAATAAATAAATATAGAGATACGATACAGTGAAGTGAGGAGGGAAGAGTAAATTTATTCATTAATATTACGAACCAAGGTTGCAGGCGGAGTGCAATTCATTCGTATCGAAGGTTGCTTACGGACAACGTGCGTGACTTCACTTTAGAGACCTTGACTTGGAAACAGTTCTCGCGAGTGTGAATGTCAAAAACTGTTTACGGTAGTTTCACTTAACTCAACTTTCTGGGAGGTTGAAATATTTGCAGTGATGTCTGAATCGCATGAAAACAGCAGTAGTGTCCAAGTAAAAAAATTCTCGGAGAATTTCTGATAAGAAATTCGCATGCATTTATTATGATCTCAAAACTATCTGAATATCATTTACTTATTAGAAGTTTAGTGAATCTTCTCATTTTGAATTATTTTTCGCAAATCACCAGGTTTTATTCGTCTTCGTAGATAAAGACTATGTGATATTTCATATTTACTTTCATCTTAACGAACAGCATTTTCAATTCACTATTGACGTAATGTGCATATTTGCTCGTATCTAAGTAATTATTTTTATTTAGAATAATTGTTTTTGGGTGTAAAAGTATAATCAAGAACCCCTTGAAGTTCATTGTGCAGAATATTCCAGTCATTGTGCATATTCTTAAACTGTCGAGCTCGGATTTTTGAATGGTGATGTGTAAACAAATGGTAGGACCCGTGCACCGATCGTATCCGTTACCGTCGAGCGGCGCCTGCGCTGCGCCTGCGGCTGTGGCGTGTGCGCGTCGGGTTGGCGGCGCACGTTGTTTCCCGCGTGAGGCTTCGGCACGAGAGGCCGCTCCGGGCACCGCGCTGATAATGCTTATCAAAGGCGCGTCCTCTTCGCACTTGGCAGCCCGGCCACTCAAGGGCAGCGCGGGCGCGGTAGCAAACAGCTGTCCAAGCAGAGCGTGGGAATCTTTCCTTAACTTTTTCCAAGAGAATGTATTCCAATCGCGGCCAGGAAAATAGAATTTTCGGCAGAAAAACTCTTATTGCCGGGCCCTATTAACGAAAAAGTGAATAAATCTTGTTTGCGTGTAGTAGATTACATTCTTAATCGGCGCAAATTGTACACACTTACGTTGGGTTCATTGCGAATTTGATGTAAGATATTTCCGTTACAATATTTCCGCTGTGAAGTGAAGCCTATGCTTTGCTTAAGCGTAAGGTTCGTTAGCTCTAATGTTAGTCACATGGATCCTAGAGCGTGAATCAATGTCACAATTGGGTTAAAACTCCCTATTAATCTTCGTAGTCCGTCATGATAATTTAGCAACAGAAGGTATATTTCGCTTATTCATTTTGTTACATGTAAATGATCGCCTAATAGCGAGATGTTGCTGGGTACCGAGAGCAATTGAGGGTCTCGGGGCGTTGTAACTGACAGACGCTGTTAGTACATCCGGGCGATTCGCAAGGATTATGTACGCAGCGCCTGCCCAAAGATAGTTTAATTGTTCTCGTGGCTCTTAGGAATCTCCTGGTCTTTGCCCGTATGTTTACTAGTGATCGAAGTATATTTTATGGTTTACTAGTTCATTGCTGTGTGTTTACGGACCTAAAACAAAACACGTAATGGTGTACTTAATACCCTTGCGGGACTTTCTGATTCTTTATGCCCTAGGGCCTTTTGAATACTTTATGGCCCGCTCTAATACCAACACAACACATAGAACTTAGTTATGAATTCTATTTTTTAAAAGTTAAGATGCAGGCAAATACAATAAATAAAAGTCATAATGCTCAAATAAATAAAATAAATTGTTATAAACCTTATTTTGCTAATTTGATACGAAAATTGAAATTTTGGAATGTTTTCGTGAATTTATAATTGACATAATTATATACTTCTTCAGTAGCGGTACTCGTAATAGTAATAAGATACATAAGGCACATCGGCTAACATCCTCGAAATGTTATTTTTTGGTGTTATGACATATTCTAAATAACGTTTGACAACAGACGCTAATAACCTAAAAGTATCGTTTCATCAGCGCAATTTACACTGTTATTCACGCTGGTACTTCTCAATACACCATAAAGAGTTTCATATATTTCTCAAGATTTTAATGGAAACCACTGTCCTCAGTTTCGTTAGCTTTTGCAAGAATTTCCTCAGGAACTTCACAATATTCTTTCATTTTGTACGAACAAATCAGTCCAATAACGATTATGCAATAGAAATTAGATATACACTCTGTTTTGTTTATCTGACGTCATATTGACAAATGACTGTTACAATGCGTCTTTTCACTTTAGACGCAAGAAATATTATAAATAATACTTCGAATTCTCGTATTATTCAGCAACGAACTAGTAAACCATAAAGTTTTGTATGCACCACGGGCGTTACTAGATGTTTTTGGCCCCTCAGGCGACTTCCAACCCCTCGGGCCAGAAGCCCTCGGGTTTGGAAGTCGCCCTCCGGGCAAAAACATCTACTTAACGCCCTTGATGCATAAATAAACTATTAAGATATTTCTGTACTCAAGAACCATTTGTGAGAATATGTTGGAAATGTTTTAGGAGCGTGATGTAAGGAACCCCCCCAAAATTGAAAGATACCAATTTCCAGATCTTCCGAGTTCGAGATCAATAGGAGAATATGTTTTGTGAGGAAAATCCTGTTGAGGTTTAGGTAAGGTGGGACACTAGTCTTGTTCGTGGAAAAAGAAACGGTCAGAAGCACTACATACATCAGGTACCTGAAAAATATGCATTTCCGTGACAATGTGGACTTTTTTTCCAGCATTACAAAACATCTTTCTTCCGAAGTAACTAGTCATCTTAATAGTTTATTTTACTGCAACGTACCTTCCATTACAAAATTCCAAGGGAGGGGGTTCTGTTTTCCCTGGGACGTCTATTTGTACGTATTTTAATGAGGTGAATGTTAATTGACGGTAACATTAACTCCTGGCGCAGGAATTAATCGCTGACAATTAAATTTTGCGTCTTTCAAGATAACTTGTTATCAAAGTAAGAGTGAGTTGTGTGATACAACGGAGAAAGCCAGAGCAGCTGCTCTTGAGACTGAGAAAACCTCATTGGGTTCTTAAAAAATTTTCCAGTTTTCATGATTCGCTGACTTTGCATTTAAACTGTGTCGTGTAGCGTGGGAATTGTCGAAAGATAAGAGCAGTTACTGGTTTTCTCCAGTTGAAGTTTTCAAGTAGCACCTTTAAAGATGCGATAAATGCCAGAGCAGCAGTTGGAATCTTCCAAGGTCATAAGAGTAGAATATCATTAATAATAGCCGATATGTAAGTTGTTAGTATATTGCCCACGTACATAGCAAATGAAATAGATAAGTCTTTCCTCATACATGTGTATTCTAGCCAGAAGCGGATCCAGCCGATCATTTCGGGGGGTGGGCATCGTAGATTACAAAATAACAATAAAAATCATATGTTATTATATTGTATATAATTTATGTACTGTGGATATGATACTATACAATATTATTCTTTAAATAATTACATAATTCGAACATAAATAAATTAATGAATATTGCCAATTAAAAGAACGTAAACGAAAAGTCCAGGTCTTTTGGGGCGGGTCGTGGACCGCTGGATTGGCTAGTTATTCTAGCATAAATTATTAGATGTTAGAACATGTCAATTCTCCAAGTATGTCAAAATTTACCAAGTATGTCACCTTACGCTTCCCATATCAAGCGGGGTACACGTGTACTCCAATCTCCCTTTTTTACAGTCCCGAATACGGAGTATGTACGTAGTATCGGGAAAGTTACAATAATGCAGCGTGGAAAAACGGGCGGATTTTGGGCAGAAAAAAAATTCATTGCCGGGCCCTAATAACGAAAAACTGGATAAATCGAGTTGCTAAATTAAGAAAAAATCTGCCCGTCTGTTTTGTCTATTTGGTTTTATTACTATATCACCTATAAAACCATAAAATCAGCTACTAAAACTAAATCAGCTATAAAACCATCCATTAATCGATCACATTTATGTGAAAATCATAAAAACCTACTTTTGGTACGGCTCTACCTTTACATAGTGTGTACCAGAAGTTCCAAGATACTGGCTAATTTGTAAGAGACGCAATAAAAAAAGAAAAGGAGAAATCAGGGGGAAAAAAGCTCAACCTCTTCATTCTTCCCTTTTATATGAAATTGGAACCACGAACATGCGAAATACGTGTGCAGAACGAGGCATTATGCATACCAGATTTCGTGTCAGGATAATTTGAGGCTATTAATATAGCCTAGTACGAACATCGCCAATAACCTTAGACGTATTGAACCTCATTAGGCAAAACGCTCTAAGAGGCCAGCCGCTTGCATCTACCAGGTCTTACCGGACTTGACGTCACAGATAATTAGCAACAACAGAAGTGAGGGTTGCGCACTTCTTACTCAGTGACGAGAATTAGATTGTGAGACGTAAAATGGATTCGTAGGCTTCCGCGGCCGGAATCATTGTATTCTTGACTGTCCGGGATGAGCCGCGTCTCAGTCGATCCATCGACTGAAACGCGGTTCATCCCCGACAGCCAAGAATACATTATGAGACGTATCTCCCACATACCCCTCACGATGTATTGGAAAATCTGTGTCCCGTAATTTTATGACATGCAATAGGCTCGGAATTATTTTGCAAAAGTAACGATTAGGTTAAAATCTAATTCCTTCTTGGAAACTATTCTGTGAACATTTTTATATTAGGTAAGAGAATTAATGGTATGAGCTTGGTTATTTTTGTCATGATATGGTCAGTGTACGAATTCAGAAATTTGAGGATATTTCTTTTAATTTCTCAATGTAATTTAATACAAGTTTAAATAATCTTAGTTACCTTACAAAAATTAATAAATAAAATTCTATTTTTGCATTGGATTGATACGTAGTGTTAGAGTTCTCACTCTTTAGAGGACGTTACCAACTCGTTATTTCAGACGTCATTGAGACATGTTTCTATTTTGAGTATACAAGCCTGTTCTCCGCGCCGGCGCTTACGTGGAATAAGCAGAGCACTGGGCCAAGCGGCGCCGCGCAGCGACAACCGGCTTCTCATCGGAGGCGCTCAAGGTTGGCCGGAATCGGAGGCTGTGCGTAATGTTTCGTTCGTCCTCGGAGACCAAGTAGCGGATGGGCCACGATGCTGGGGGACGGAGGATGTTGGTCGCGGAACCGGTTGGGCCGCCTTCGATTCTCCTATCGCGCAGTTTGGCCCGAAGCCCGCGCCCGCGGTGTGCCGCCCCGCGGGCGCTGCGCCCGGGTTTGGGCCAGGAATGCGCGGAGGAGCGCATCGCAGCCGTGACCCAGTGCTCCAGCGTTCGAAGGCGTTCCATGAACTACCGTCGGCCCTCAACCGACCGGGAAATGAGGATTGATCTTTTAAAGTGATTACAGAGGAATGCGGGTCGTCGTCGGTGTGTTTTTTCTTCTCGCGGGGAATCGTCTTTCCGAATTCAAGGCTGCTCCACGAGTCTGCATTGGTTACGAACAGATGATTTATTTCCGACACTACAGTTCAACTACTTGATTCGTATTTGGTTAGAGAGTGAATTATAGTTATTACTGTTATTATTATTATTATTATTATTATTATTATTATTATTATTATTAGCGTATCGGTCATTCTTGACCACGCTACACGATTAACGTGTGTAATTTTTAGGATCGGTTTTTAAGCTGTATCCCTCGCTACGACAAGGTAGTTACGCCTTGAAGTGTTAATTGTGAGGTGATAGGATCGTGAGGGATGAAAGGACAATCATAAATACGACCATGCATACGCAGGACTCGAACCTGCAGCCTCCTTGACGCAGACGTCAGCTGCGGCAACCGTCTGCGCCACGGTGCCGGCATAATTATTATTATTATTATTATTATTATTATTATTATTATTATTATATCATACTGCATCACGATTAAAAATGTTATGAGTTGGCTGAATACAAAATCTTCTCCAGGTTGCAACCAGCTACCTAAGGAGCAGATCTAGGGGCTGTCGGTGCTTCTACAATACTTGCGAAAAATGTGGGCTGTTCCAAATAATAATATTTCTTGCACTTCCCAGTCTTTTGAGTTGCCTGGAAGTTACGACAACTTTTTACACAAATTTTGCGGAACAAATCCCAGAGCTTCGATAACTATCGGTACGTCCTGTGCTTTTACGCCCTACATTCGGCTGATCTCGGTTTCCAAACTCTTTATTTAAGACGTTTCTCTGCCTCCTTGGTAACGACGTTTTGATCTCAAGGTACAGCAACATCGACAAGTGAACACGATTTGTTTTCCAAATTCCGGATAACGATATCCGGTTTGTTTGCCACTATCGTGTGATCAGTTTGAATTTGTTGGTCGTACAATATCGTACACAATCCAACAGACGTCACCGGTTTTCGTGAGTGTTCGTACCACTTGGGGCATGTGTTTGGAACTTCGAGGGCGGTACAGATCTGCCAGTGGAGGTAGCTACACACCCTGTCATGTCTTTTCAAGTATTCGGTCTTTGCTAGGATTGGACAAGATGAGACAATATAATCAATGGTTTCTACGTGTTCCTAGCAAATGCGGCATTTATCATCTTGGGAAATTTTGAGAACCGCTTTATCATAATGTCGTGTTCTCAAGGCCTGATCTTGGGCAGCTATTACAAGTGCTTCCGATTCTGGCTTCATTCTTCACCTTTTGAGCCACATAAGTAATTGATCTGTATTGATCTGTGCCCTGTCCATTCGTTTCAAATACTGTCCTTGGAGTGGTTTATCTCCCCACGATTTCTTTAATATTTTTTGTGTCTCACATTTCATGTTAAGTGGTATCAGAAGTTCAGTGTCTGTCATTCTGGGTGTCATTCTGCATAGTCTTGTTCTCAATGCTTCTTGCTGTACTTATGATGCCTCTGTTTCCCATTCTTTGGTCCCATTTTATGACCTGACTCATTAGAGGGTCATCTTGATGGGTGACTACATACTTTCCCATCCTGATTATTGCATTGTGCCAGGAGGCCTCAATTTGTCTGAGGCCTCTTCCTCTTACGTGACACATAAAGTCTATGTACATCAGCTCGAGGGTGGGCAAGATTATTATTATTATTATTGTTATTATTATTATTATTATTATTATTATTATTATGGACCTCGAAAACGAGGTACACAAAAAATAATCAGTAAAACATAGAAAAAATAGTTTTCTACAACAATGTTTTCGGGCTTTTATAAGCGCTGTTCAGAAGTCCATTATGACATAAAATTTGCAATGAATGTAAGACCTGTAAGCAATTAGTGATACAACATTTTCGCTTATACAAAATTGTGATTATGGAATTTTGCGTCCACGAACGAAACATTCATGTACAAGAAACATCGAGTACAAAACAGCGATGTTAAAGAAACATCGAGACAAACGAATTCGTTGGTCCTTACTCAATTTAATTTTTTATTAAACTACATTAATAAATATTTATCAATTTTCGGGAGGTTTGAGTTTTGTCGCGGGCTACAAATTGTGTCGATTCGGCCCTGCAACTGAATTATAATAAAATTCAGAATATGATTCAGTTTTGATTGACACTTAATTTTAAACTTTCGATCAACAAATTTTGAAAATTATTTATTTTGTTTGACTGATTTAGTTTTATTAATTAAAAAAGTTCCTTTCCAGAGGAACCGCCACAGGAGGAGATTTAGTTCTTGTAGAATGTTGTGAGAATAAGAAAAGTAGTAAGAAGTAGTTGTTAGTAGCTTAAAATGGCAAGCGTTGAGTGAGGTTTTAAATTTTACGTATTAAGATAGTCCTAGAGCGTTATTGTTGATCTTTTTTACATTACATGAAGAAAAAAACTTAGTTTTCGTACATAGTTTGTTTCGCCCGCCGCTTTTCTTTCAAGCGTCGAATCGCGTTCTCAAAATCCCCGAATTTTGTTTGCCCGCTGTGACCGCTCCTCGGCTCAGGCGCTGCGTTTCCCGTTCATGTGACTACAGGTGTTTTCCTCATGTATGAAGTTCCCGCGAGCGCTGTCTGCCGGGCACTCCGCCAAAGGTCGCGAAATATTGTGGCCATCAGTATGTGCGCGCGTGCGTCGAAAAAGCAAAACCTGGCGCGGCTGGCATCTCAAGGTCGCAACGCCCATTGCGTCCTTGCGCGCCGTGCCGAGCTGCGCTTTAATGAAAGTTGTAAAACTGCATTTGCATATCATTCGACCCCCTGACAAAGATTCGATTCACTAGTGCAGGCACGTCAAACCGCGCCCGCACGAGCTACTTACCTGCCTAGGAAACCCGGCGCTCCCATGAGCCCGGCACTTACCCTCCAAATCCAGAGAGGGGTGTACACCACTGATAGGTATATAGGATGGCCAGGATTTTAATCTATTGGAGCAAATATCTCGGAAACTACACATCGGATCAAACAAAATGGTTTATAAAAGTTTGCTCGTTTTGGCAGGGGACATCCAATGATGCCAAATTCCACCCCCTACCTACACCCTTTGCGGGTGAGTGAGGGAGAAGAAAAAATCTTAAATAGGAACCCCCATTTTTTATTGCAGATTTGGATTCCGCAGTAAAAATTACCCTTATTTGACCTATAATTAAAGTCATTTTGGCTGACATGGCGCTATAATCGGCAAAAATTAAATTGATTAAAAAATCAGCCAAAAATTGGGTATTTCGAGAAAAACAAAAAAATAAAAGTAAATGTAAACAATATTTTCAAAATAGATATCCTGACGCACCCCATCCCTTATAGCCGCGGTTGGATGATGAAGTTGGATAATTGATAAAGCCATCTAAAAATAAATTTGCATCAATAATAAAATCAAAACATTCGATTCGGTACTGGAGAGCCAAGATTTGATTAAAAAAATTGATTTCCCATTCACAATTTTTAACTAATTTCCACTCCCACAAGTGGGGACGGGGTCCGTCGGTAAATAATGGTGCCTCAGGAGATCTATTTTGAAAATATCGTTTATATCCCCATTTTTGATGATTTTTAACGAATTTAATTTTGGTCGATTACAGCGCCATCTGTCAGCCAAAACGACTTTAATGCGTCCCCTGGATGCACCGCGGTTTTGAAAAACGTTCTTCAAAATTTGGGGGTACTTTATATGAAGCCCCCAGGATATTTTCAAAATTTTCTTAAACGGTTCCGAATTTTTTCTTTAAATGTCGTGTAAGGGTAAAGTAAAATACCCTTATAAAGGTGGCATATTTCTCATTTTCACGATTAACTATGAATTTTCGAAAATTTCAATATTTTGAATTTTTTCGGCGTCTTCCTACAAGTACGAAATTAAAGAAAGAAATTTTTCCTCCAAATAAAATTTGTTCTCCAAAGTGAGTTCCATCATTAAGGTACTGTACTTTTTTTGAAAATTATTGTAGTTTTCGCGCAATATTGCGAATAACATTTGCAATTTAAAAAAATACATAAACAAGATTTTCTCAAAAAGGCTCCAAATTTTTTCTTTAAACTTTCGGCAGGGGTAGTGCTAAATGTACTCTATAAAACGACATAATTGACATATTGCTCTATTCTTTTGTTTTTTCAAAAATTACAAAAATGTAATTTTTTGACTTGTTTCCCGCGTCGGTAATATTTAAACTAGTGGGGATTGGCAAATCCGAATAGCCAGCCTAAACCCAAGGACATAGAAAGCTAATACGGGAAAGTCTGTGTCATTCTGTACACCACTAGTTCTTTTTTGTTTTACATCTGCTGATGATGTAAGACATTTGGTACTATCCATTGCATCAACGTTGCCATTTGTTACTTGCACTTAGTGACGGATAAGCAATTGCTTATAAGAAGATATAAATTTCGAGCAGGTCGGATTTGGGCACCAACCGCCACAACTTCATATAGCACAGAACAGTTCGAGATGATCCTGACTTAACTTATACGCCAGCAAGTATTTCAACTTTGAATCAACTGATTTTACGTATTTTTTATACAGCATAACAGATTGTAGAGCAGAAATGAAGCCTACGAATGCATTTTATCTCCTGGATGCGAATCGTAGCTTCTCCGTCACTACCTTTAATACCTTGTAGTATTGTAGACAAGATGAAATTTTCGATCGCCAAAATGATTCATTGTGCTTGGTTAAGGGTACTTCAAAAGCTTTACCAAGAGGATTTCTAGAATTTAGGAAATCGGAATCCTATCTACACGCTTGATAAAGGTGACAGTTGCATCAGAATTCTGAAATTGGGGCATTTTTAAATCTTTATCGCAGTATTTTATTACATCAGCGACACTATTACTTAACGTCTGTGCTGCAAGATACTTTAATTTTCATGCTTTTGTAATTGATGTGGCTCGCTGACAATTTGTTTCCAGCTTTTAAGCCTTCTTCTTGAGGTTTGTGCAATTTTCGATCAATGTTCACTCAATCGGATTTATATTTGGATCATACAAAACTTTATACGTTTCCAAGCAATTTCTCGTAAGTTTTAACATGTGACATGCATCGAAAATCGCATACTTCATCACTTCTTGGATGTTTGAAAGTATAGCTTGCAATGGTCGACTTGAAAATTTGTTCCCAATTTTCCAATTTGAATTCAGAGGAACAACCATCAAAACTAAAGCATCTTTTGCTTAGGGTACGATATCTGGATTATTGATTGTATTATTATCGGTCCTCAGGTCAGTGTAACCCCTTACCGTTCCATTTCGATGACGTTGTATACCTTTTTAATCCCTATTTCATCGAGAACAAAAGAGACTAAAACTTTATCCCCATTCAAATTAGCTTGTCGAGCGGTGTCTAAGTATAGAGAAGCTTACGGAGGTTAAACCAGGTTCGCCATCAACGGTTGAATATTATTCTCGAATAGTACGCGGATGTGGAAGCGCATTGTCAAGTTATTGTTATTTTTTGTTTGTTTGTTTTTTCCTGGGAAAGCTATACCTGTTCTTTTTTTTCGTCCCGTTCGGCCCTTCCGGCCTTTCGGGGGTTATTATGTACAAAATGTACATTACATCAAGTACATAAGTCTCCTTCAATTACATCAGGACACAAGTGTTCTTACTTGAGCCCATGTTTAATCTACATATATCACTACTACTTTACTATTTACATTTAATACAAAATTACAACATTGAGTAAATACCACATTTGTGAATGATACTACATACAGTTATAATAATCACATAAAAATATTTACATTATCACCAACAAATTTAAGCGATCTTTTGGATAGCCTGACAATTTCCTGGATGGTATGTAAGCTGTACGGCCAAAGTTGAAAGTTCTTTTGCTAAGACAAGCTTCAAGCCTTAAATAAAAATGTTTGGATAGTTTTATTTGTGTGTGCTTTAATGCAACTAATGTTCAACTCTATTTGGATTTGCGCACTAGGAATAAACCAGGGAGCTTTGGTAATCAGTCTTAGGAATTTGTTTAGGATTATTTCTAATTTATTAATATGCGTGTTTGCAGCTCCGCCCCATACTGAGCATGCATAGGTCGGAGGTCGGTTGCAGGTACCACCTTTGTACCTGCCGCTCACTCTCTTACAATTAATTTAATAAACTAATTATATCCGCAGCGAATACTTTCTGCCTGGTCCACACACCCGCTGCCATCATATATATTATTTTCGTTAAAACCGTGAATTTGTTGTCCCTCCTACTCGGCTCATAGTGAACGGATTTTAACAAATGAGGTACCAAAAAAAGATAAAAAAATCAGGAATGGAGGTCACTAAATATTGCAAATCACGAAGCTTTTCGTTATTAATAAAATGCTAGGAAACTTTTGTTGTTTGAACTTTGCGGCTGGGATAGTTAGCGTGCCCTCCGCGCGCTGCCTGTCAAGATGGCGGTTATGCGCACACCATCCACCACAGGAGAACTCACGTGGTTGTCGCATGTGAATCGAAGCGGCGGGAAGCGGAAATCTGTTGTGCGTTCCGTTAAGACAAACATGTGTGCGACTATTTATCAATTGTGTTGTAAGTGTTCAATGTAAAATTTTGTGTATGTTCTTATATATCTTTTATGTGATATCTACGGATTTATGTAATTCGTCTAGCATACGCCAGCTGGCAAGAAGCCTTTGCACGCGGTATTACCCACGTGGCCAACGTGTATTTCTACATGTGGCTGGAAGCGGAAGCATCCCTTCAGTGCGATGTAATCGCACGGGTTCAGCTAGTTAAATTTATTTTGATAGGGCATGGATTCGCGAGTTGTCCCATACGGGAACGAAACACACTACCGTTTTGCAACACTACCGGGTAATTGACTATTCTATAATAGTATCAACAGCTTGAGATGCAAAAAATAGCAAACACACAAGTGTTTACTCCGTTTTTTTACTTTTCCGTATACGTACATATACACGGAGTGATATACGTAGTATAGGGAAAGTTACGTAATGCTGCGCCAAAAAATGGCCAATTTTCGGCGGAAAAAAAATAATTGCCGGGCCGTGAAAACGAATAAGTGGATAAACCAGTAGCTAAATTAAGGAAAAAAATCCCCTAACACGTGGTGTAGCCACAAACCCTGTTTTCTAGGTCCTTGATAGCGAAAACCCAATTGAAAGGAAAACGTCAAAACGTCCGTCCGTCCGTCTGTGAACACTGCTAGCGCCTAAACCATACGTACGATTCTTCCAAAATGGATATTCCCGGGTCGATGTGATTCTAGTCGAAGCTTTGAGATTTTGAAAAAGATTCTTCAAAATTTGGGGGTACTTTATATGAAGCCCTCCGGGGATTTTCAAATTTTCTCAAAAACGGCTCCAAATTTTTTCTTTAAATTTCTTGTATGAATAGAGTAAAATATACTCATTAACATGGCATAGGTCCGATTTTCACGGATAACTCTGAATTTTCGAAAATTTTGAAAGTTTGAATTTTTTTTCGGCGTCTTTCTCCAGCTACAAAATTGAAGATGGAGATTTTTTCTTCAAATAAATTTTGTTCTGCATATTGAGTTCTTTCATGTAAATGTTTCTCAGAATTTTAGTAGTTTTCGTGCAATATTGCGTGCAATATGCGCAACATTAAAAAATTACAAAAAAAAAAGATTTTCTCAAAAACGGCTCCAATTTTTTCTTTAAACTTTTGGTAGGGATAGTGGTAAATGTACTCTATCAGATGACATAAAAGCCATATTGGTCTATCGGTTGGTTTTTTCAAAAATTACAAAAATGTAAATTTTTTTACTTGTCTCTCACGTCGTTAATATTTACATTATCGGCGATTTTTTTCACATTATTATATTTACGAGTATATATGCTCTAAATAATGCCCAGTAAAGTTTCTCGAAAACAACCGTTTTCTGTGAAAAGTAGCTCAAATTTCGGCATTTTCAGAAATGCTCGAACGCCATTTTCTCATATATGGCTGCAAATTTTTTCTTGAAAGTTTTGTAACAGATAGTGATAATTGCACTCTTTAATATGAGATAAAGTTTATTTTGAGTTTTTTTATTTTTTCAAAAATTATATAAATGTAAATTTTTTTGAAAGATCTCTCACATCATTAATATGCACATTACGAGCAATTTTATAAACATTATTATATTGAGAGTGTAAGTGCCTTCAAATAACTTCAAATAAAGTATTTTGAAAACTCAAAAATGTTCTGTGAAAATGAGCTTCAAATTTCGCATTTTTTAGTAGTGCTAAAACGCCATTTCTCTTAAACGGCACATAATTTTTAAAAGAAAATTGCCATTTACGACTAGGTTTTTGTGTTCTTTAATATTCTAAAATTAATATTTTCGTTCTTCCAATAGAAAACCGAAAAATTAAGAAAATTACCAAAAAAATGTACTTTAGCGGTGATAGATGGTAGCTGGCAAGAAAGAGTATGTGGCAATGCCGAATAGCTAGCGAAGACCCAAGAAAATACAAAACTAATACTGGAAAGTCTGTGCTATTCTGTAGCACCACTAGTTACTAATTTCATCTCCCCTTTTTTAACTTTCTTTTCGTCGATTTCTTTTCATGAATTCACAAGGAAAATGCACGTTCACTTCAGTAAACAAAACAAGTGACATCGAAAATTAAATAACATAAACCCTAATAATAAATACACTAAATAACAGACAAAATTCATTCACACTTATTGTTACAAAATTCATTCACACTGAAATGCTCATTTCCCTGCTAATAATGGCCATTTATGTAAAATCTTAATTTAAAACAATCTTGGTCTTGTACAGGGAAAACTTCTTAAAGTAATTGTTTATTATTCCTTTCCTTTCCTTTCGAAGCGTCGAACTCTCCTCGCCGCAGCAAATATTTCCTTTAGCTGGCCGGAAATCCCGTACTCCAGTCAATCACCGTCACTTAACATAGATAACTTTTGTTTATCGCGCACTTCGAAAGATAAGTATTTCTTGCAACAATGCGAATTCTGATATGGCGGAGTCCCCTAGCGATCTGTTCCTCGCCACAACACAGCACATTCTCCCATTCCCTCGCATCTGTCTTCGTATTGTTGCCCAAGCTTTTTATTATTTCTGACTCGACAAAACACCACGCTTTCGATTGTCTCGGTCTTCATAATTACAAAAATTTTCTATTTTGCCTTCTCGGCGTCCCCAGACTTGCCATTTTACTCCAAAATTTCCTATATTTTTCACTGTTCTGATTATGAACTTTGAACCAGCGTTCCACGTCCTGTTTCGACGAAAACTTCAAAATTCGCGAGCTGGCATTTGCGTACTTACATCATATCGATCATTCACTTGACTAATGCACAAGTCATGTTCTTAATAATTACATAATTTCTAATTCGCGTTCCCGGCGCCCTCTAAACTTGCTCATTCAAAACTAAACTAAACTTGACCTTCAAAAATTTCGTAAAGTTGCTACTGTCTGAATTCTGAATTCCTAATTTGAATTTCACATCCAAAACTTTAAAAATCACAATCTGCGGTTCGCTTACGTACATCAGACATGCCATTCACTTGTTTGTTGTACATTTTCGTCACTATTCATTACTGTTTTTATTGTGCACGACAACACACTGATCCGATTTCGTTCGTGCATGGTTTAAAATCTTCATTAAAATATATGCTACTGGGCATTAATGTCCAAATCCTGTTCTATTTGCGAATTCTCGTAATCTCCTAAAATGTCTATACGCGTAATCGCCGTCACTTTTTGAAACTGGTATAGTCCCATAGGAGCTAAAGTATGTGTTTCTTGTCTGTTTCTCTCATAACCGGTATTCTTAGTGGGAAAAGCATGAAAATATCCGAGAATGATGCGAAATCATTACAATGAGTACATGTGCTTTAAATAATGTCACGTTAAGTTTTTCTAAAACTCAACCGTTTTTAGTAAAAACTAGCTCAAAATTCCGCATTTTCAGAAAAGTTCAAACTCCATTTTCTCCACATTTTTTCTTCAAACTTTTGCTGTGCTTTGAAAGTGCTAATAGCACTTTGAAAGTGCTAATTGCACTTTTGAATATGAAGTAAAGTTTCTTTCTTTTTTTCTTTTTTTTTCCCTTCCTTCGTGTTTTCAAAAATTACACAAATGTAATTTTTTAAGATCTCTCACACCATTAATATGCACATTTCGAGCAATTTGTAAAGACTATTGTATTGTGAGTTGATGTACTTGAAATTTCTTCTAATGATGTTTTACGAAAACTCAATTATCGTCTGTGAAAGAGTCTCAAATTTCGCATTTACAGTAGCGCTTAAAAGCCATTTTCTTAAAAACGGCCCCAAATTTTTTCAAAGAATATTGCCATTTAGGACGAGATTTTACTGTTCTTAAAATAATATTTCCGTTCTACTACTAACAATAAGAAACCGAAAAGTTAAGAAAATGTAAAAAAAAAATGTAGTGTGGGCGGCTGTAGAAAGCAGCTGGCTGAAGATAATGTGTCAAGTCCGAATAGTTAGCCGAGACCAAAGGAAATAGAAAAATAATACGGGAAAGTCTGTGTCACTACCACTAGTTATATTTATTATTAAACCATTCGCATTTTTACTTTCCCGTATTCATACGTATATACGGAGTAATGTATAGGGAGTTATGTAATGCTGCGTAAAATCGATTTCGAGATTTTAACGGAAATGCACGTTTTTGGGTCCCTTGATACCGAAAAAGTGTTATCCCCTGAAGCTCAAAAAAGACCCCCGGAAAAAAAGGGTGCTTATTATTTGATATTTTATTTAGATTTTGATGAATCATTGCAATCCAAGTATGACTTGGTTCACTAAAGATTTCTCTTCATTAATTCGTTTGGAGCAAGGAATTGCTGCGAAGAAAATAGTTCCGTTTCACCGGACCGCGTCTTGTATACGCCATCGGCGGCCAGACGGATCTCAGTGGGCGCGAGGTCAGCCAGATGGAGATGTTTGTTTTCGTTGTATGTGGAGCGTCCTGTGCAGTAACATGGCAGCGCGGACGCGTTGCGCCTCGTCCTTCCGCGCCTGAGCGTAGTCGCGCTCGCAGCTGTGCACACGCGAGCACGTTGGCTCGTCGATTATCTTCTGTGACTCTGACAACTGAGCAAGGTTGAATTAAGCCGCTATCTGGAGGAGAATTATAGGGACCGGCTGCTCTGATCAATACCAGGTGAATGCCAGAGTGCTGTACCAAACGGACCATGGGACGCATGCGATCTTACCTTACTCTTCTTTATCACAATCACCCTCCTTATTAACACATACTTACATGCACTACACGACCATACTTGTCTTGAGACCAGTCGAGAACTTAAAGTTTGTTCCGTGTAGTTGTGGTCCGCTGGGGAAGATTGTTGGTGAGGGAAATCCCCCGGAAGCCGAAATGTAGGTCAGCAATAGATCTCACGATCCAGCATCGGAGGAGCACCGCAATTCCCCGGGATAAAGCATCCACTACACAAACGAGGCCAGTGACAGTTGACGTGGAAATTGTTGGATACAGCAATAAACCAGTCAATCAATAAATCCGGAGAAGCCGATGTTCCTCTCCTGCTGTTGAAATGCGGCATCGAATTATATGTTGGCATCAGGGGCGTTCCTCTCTCCAAATATATCCCGATCAGTGGAAACAAACTCCAGGGCCGGACTGGTCTCCTTAGGTGTGTTGTAGTATAATGCGTGAAAGAGTGTGTATTTACGGCGAATGGATGAGTAACAAAAGAACGTGCGATCAGTGGCCGGTTTGATAAAGCACTTCTTCGGCATTCGCCTGGTACTGATCGTAGAAACCATGGAAAATTTCTGTTCAGAAAACCCAACCACTTGAATTCTTTCCTAGCCAAGGACAGAATTCAACCGAGCTAGAATACGGTTGGTGTCAAAAAATCTGCCACCGCCGAGGCTGGAACCCCACGACCTCCTGGTCAGAAACCCTGCAGTGTCAGTAGTTGTTCCTTTGAGCCATCTCAACGGTAAAAATTACAATGGTTTCCCCCAAAATACTGGTATGATTCTACTGAATTTTCTCATGAAAGTACCGATTTGACTTCGTATACCGGTGTTTTTAAAGGTATTCGAATAAAAGTATAATAGAGAATTCTATATATTCTTTGTATTTCTATACCGCTCCAATTTCTATACCGCTATAATTTCGGTATTTGGTCCCTGATCAAAACATGGAATCTTGATAGATTTCTCTTCTCTGGTGGACACTTCATGTTATTGCTTTTCTTGTTTGGTTTTCCAAGAAAAATTTATATTAATTTATACATTCGTCATCAGAGATTAATTTTAGTTAATATCTCAAAGAATTACATTTCTTTCAATTACACGTTTTCAAAGTGAAATTTTCGCCTCATTTATTAAACATGTTTGTTTTGAATTTCGTGTTTTCTACACCGCGCTGTAAACCTTCTCAGTTGAGAAAAATGCATTAAGTTTCATGATTTGAATCAAGTTTTAAAACCAACCACATCGTGTATCTTCCAGCTAATACAAAACTAGGAAAATGCTTAGAAGTGGCAATGAAATAGGAGAACAAAAAGACGAGGAATTAAGCTGAGGTAGTCCTACTACATAGAATTACATTTCTGGTGGTGGTGTGTGGTGGTTGTAGTAGTAGTAGTAGTAGTATGCAAGTATTTAATTGTAAAATCATTAACTTTCTTGTCAAGTATTTTTTATATCCGGTGATATAAAGTCGCCAAGCATACATTCATGTTATGTTTCATTTCTCATTAATTTGATGTGTGGAAAGTGCGTCCATCATTATTAGTGCGATGGGTACGTTTGACATATGTGTTTTATTTTCAATATTGACCTAAAATACTTTGACAAGTTTGGTGTTTCGACGTAGTGGTCCCTATAAATGTCTAAAATAACCTTGTTGATTACATCCTCTGTTCATTTCATGTTAATTTGATTTTAATGTAAATTTTAAAATTCACGAAGTAAACGTAATTTTATTTTTTATTTTTTTTTTTATAGAATTTCATCACATTTCGTTTCGTTCATTTATAGTCTGTGAAGAAAATGTGTCTTTAATTGCTGCATTATCAATTTTATTTTCCGCAAAGTCCTTGGGCTGCAGCTCGTGAAGTTTTTGGCGCAGCCTGCAGGGCGCGGCGCGGCGCGGCGCGGGCCCCGCGTACTTTTCCACGCAGGCGTCCCCGAGCGAAGAGCAAGCGTGACGCATTCCGCGGCGCGGCGCGTGCGGTGCAAGGGGCGATTGCAGGGCGACGTCTTTGGCGTCCGAATGTGCTTTTATGTGCTCGTGATAGAACACGTGGGTGGATGGGTGTTCGCGCTCATGCCTGGTTGTGTGTGTGTAATCGTGTCAACAATCTTTGTTTTGCCACGAGCGGGAAGTATTGCATTTTCTTGGTTTTTGTTTGTAATATCCTTGAATGGGGCACAAAACTGTAAGAGAATAATCAACAATTCTTGTAAGTTGGGAATTGATGACTATGTAACGATAAGATTGTAAGAGATTGGCTACACGAACATTTATGCCGATCTCATTTTTTAAGTTCTTTGTAACGTCTTGTGAATAAATCATCATGATCCTTCAAGAGAGCGGTTACTCATATTTAAATCAAAACGTGTACAACCTACGACTCTTGATTTTTTCCTCAGTATTTGTTGCAAGCAAGCCTTGAAAACAGTTCTCGGGGTGAGTGATTTGCTGTTCTTATCGTGAGATTACTTTCCGTATCTACGCAATGAAAATATTTTTAACTTACGTGAATGAAGCATAGAGTTTTAAACAAAAATTAAACTTCAGGTAATAGATTGTATGTCAAGTTAAAAATTGTGAACAATTCAATATCTGCTGTAAAATATTTGTCAGCGCTTCCGAAGGCGACGTTGAAGTTTACTTGGTGATAACGCTAGCCAAGAATATATTTTGTACATACGGTGGGTAGCAGTATAAATCTGTAAATAAAAATGATTACGCTGACCCTTCACACTAATTTGCTCTTGTAGATTCAGCAAGGTTTTATTTCTTTAATCATGTCCTATTCTGTTGCCATTGCTTTTTACTTTCTCGCCTTACGAATACTTCGTAAGAAGAGAAAGTTATGTAATCGTGCGCCGGAAAACGGCTAATTTTCCCCAGAAAAACTCTTATTGCTGGAGTCTGGTGAGGAAACAGTAGATACAACCTGTTGCTAAATTTAGGGGGAAAAATCCTCTACCTCTTGGTGTAGTCAAAATCCATGTTTAGTTGCTTCTTGATACTGCAAAATCGATTAACGGCAAAACGTCCGTCTGTCCATCTGTGATCAACGCTAGCGCCTAAACAGTTCACCCGATTTTTTTCAAAATTGATATTCCCAGATCGTTTTTACTCGTCTCAAGGCCCCTGGAAATTGAAACCGATATTTTAATATTTGGGGGTACTTTACATGAAGCCCATTTTAAGATTTTCAGTTAATGGCTCCAAATTTTTTGATTATATTTTGTTGTTGAATTGACCTTGAAAGGACGTTTAAGGGAATGATGTAGGTATCATTTTCGTTGATATCCCCAATATTTCGAAAATTGCAAAATACTTTTTAAAACCTGCACAATTGAAGATAGAGATTTTTTACCTTAAGCAAAGTCGGTTGTACAAAATTAGCACTTTAAATACGGTCATGTACCATTTTTTGAAAATACGAGTAGTTTTTACGAAAATTGCGATTCAAATTTACAAAAAAATATTCCTCAAAAACCGCTCCAATTTTTTTCTTTAAATTTTCTTCACTTATGTAATGAAGGACGATAAAAATATGGCCTTAGTCCTACGTCTGGGAAATACTTGTTTTTTTTTTTTTGAAAATTGCAAAAAATATTTAACTACAAAATTGTAGACAGCGACTTTTACTTCAAACAAAAACTCTTGTACAAAATTAAATCTATAAAAAAGGTTATGTAGAATTTTCTGATAAAACGAGTCGTTTTTGGGTAATCTTCGCTACAAAATTACAGAAAGCAATTTTTCAAAAACCGCTCCAAATTGTTTCTTTAAATTTTCCCCACGTGTGTAATAATGGACGGTAAATAAATACATAAACTAGTGGTGCTATAGAATGGCACAGACTTTCTCGCAGAACTTAGTTTTCTAATCTCTATAGTTTGAACCAGTTTTTCCGTTATGAATGATTATCTTCCGAAATACCTTCTTTGGGCGCCCAAAGGACATTTTGTTTCACATTCTCTGGATTTTTCAGGCTTCCTAATGCTAGAAATGAAGCCACCATACACTATTACTATTACATAGGTGTAAGAGCCAAGCAGAGGGAAGGTACCCGTGCCCGTTAATTGGGTGCATCGGCCCAGCGCTTCCGAAGAAAGCTTCGCTGGTTCGAGTCCTGGTTGGGGAATATTATTTATCAAAATTCTCTGTTACAGGAAATCATTGAGAATTCCAGAAATGATTGACAACAATGTGAAGCCATTCGAATCACAAATATTGATAATTACGATGAATGAACTCGAAGTGTCTATATATATATATTTTTTTTAGAGTTTTTAACATTCAACAATTTTTCACGTCTCTTCTTGGATTTGTAAATCGTATTTTACCATCGTATCAATTGTTTTTTAATCATGCATTTACCATTTTATAGCTCGATTCGATTCTTTTTATGGCTCTGTTCGACCTATACGGTGCTAGTTTGGCGTAGTGGTATAAGTGCCGGTTTGTTGACTTTGAGGTTCGGATTTCGGGTCTCGGAACGGAAAAATGTTTCTGGTAGAAAACATTTTTGCTGGTTTATGAAGTAGTGGAGTAGCATTTAGGACCGTATAGGAGCATTGCGAGAAAGTACGTGCGTTGGAAGCACGTACTTTCTCGCACACGAACTAGTTTGTGTAATGTTCTGCTGTCGTGTGGATTATGAATAAGCCCCCAATAGTTTTCGGTGAGATACTGTGGGAGCTGCGTTGTGGACTTCTCATGTTAGTCAGCGGGCAAACAAGCTGCATAAACCTGCAGATGGAGATCACAGGGCGCATCGTGTTTGCCAGGGCCTCATCAATTTTGTCTGCAGTGTTTGTAGATTTCAAGCTTGTAACGAATCTCATTGAGTCGTGTGGATGACAATGTCCAGAACATGAAACTTTGGACTGTGTTAACTGGGACACTGATGGAGAAGACGGGCAAATAACATAAAACTAACTACAACAGAAAATGTTTAAGTGAATTCATGGTAAGCTTTTATTTAAAATATATATATATATATATATATATATATATATATATATATATATATATATATATATATATCGCTTGATATCCTTACAGGCCACTAGTTTATTGAAATTGTATTTGTCCATGAAGCTGATAACAAACTACTTCGTCTATCACGCGCACCTTTCCTGAAGTAGGCATGCCAAGCTGATAGAAAGCCCAGAAATTAGTTTTGCGTGTACTTGTATGACTTGAGCTATTTCTATGTCCAAAGAAAATTGAAAGCATGTAAAATGTAAATGCGCCCATAATTGCGAATTGTACTGGTACAATTCATTAATGTATCAGAGAATGTAGACTATTTTCGGTAGGATAGACTGTTCACCATTTTTATTACCCATTCATGTGAAGTAAGATAGGACTGGTGGCGTAATAGCTAGAAATGGCCACCCCTAGAACCTGGGTTGGATATCCACCCAATCCACGTGGGATTAGTTGGACAGAGCGAGCTCTCGGCAGGTTCTCTCGTGGTTCCGCCGTTTTTTGTGCCTCTCATTCCACCGTTGCTGCGTCATTATTAACCTCAATTAATGACCACAGCAATTAATGGGCCCTTGAATCATAAATAAAAAATATATAAAGCAAGGAAATAAATTTGAAATGTGAAATAAAATTGCATGTGTGTGTTAATGTTTATTGAAAAGTCTGGAAAAGATTTACATTGTGCACTGAATACGATCCCTTTATTTCTTGACTATCATGCTTTTAGTAAAAGAGTGTGGAGTAAAACTTGATCATAGCGAAACCTCGAGGGACCAGAATTATTTTCCATATTAGACAAGATTCATCTTTCTGCAATGATAATACTGTAGAATTTGTGATTGGCAGGACCGCGACTCTCGAACTTCACATTAGACAGATTTCGGCTTTACACATGTTCCGCATTGATCAAGTTTTACTGTATTTGATATTAATACGACATTCAAAATAACAAGAAACCAGATTGTGAATTAAACTGGTGGGCGCGTGGACGTTCGTGGAAAATGTCTGCTTTGCGGCGGACGACCCTCGGAGCACTGGGGGATCGGGGGGGGGAGCATGCCTCTCCCAAAGGCCTAGGTCCGTTTACCTTCCTTTATGTGGCAAAATTGATTTAATGTTTAATTATGTTCGAATTATGTAATTATTTAAACAATAGTGCATAGTACGAATCATATCTACAATACATAAACAATATACAATATAATAACAAATGTTTAACAAAAATCTACGTAGCTCCCCCCCTCGGCAAAATGGTCGGCTGGATCCGCCCCTGCCTCGGAGCCCAGCCAGCCGCGCGGTGGCATGGCGCATGGGCCCGCAGCGCGGACTGCTAATCGCCTGATGGATTGCTGGCCTTAGCGCCGACAACTCCCTCCCGGAACACTCCTGCTCGTTGGCGCCACTCTCGCCCGATGACGTAGGGAGAGGAGGAGGCGAATGCTGACTTGCCCTGGCAGCACGTTATTGGTGGGGAATGGGACATATTTTGTTATCTTTTTATGACTGGTACTTCATTCGTTTAACTTATTCACTTATACAAGTCTGTACCCGCTGTTTGTCTAACCGACCGGTTTGTGCCTCGAATGTTTTTGGAAACGAGCCAAGCACTGGCCCCTCAAGTTATGGTTTACAATACAATAGAAGAGCAGTCTCTGCCGGGATGCAGAGAGTGGAAAAGTTGCTTAATTTCTGAAAAATGTTTTTGGCAGTGATCAAGTAAACACGATTATTTTGGGATCACTCCTTCCGACTTCAAAATTTCTTTATTTTCGTTGATAATCCTCTTACAAACAGAATGAGGCCTTATTTCGCAATTTATAAAAATCGTCATAGACTGTTATTTCTGGGTCCATGTGTTTGTTCTTAACATATCGTTAAGGTGTTATGAATGTAGAGTCGACTCCGGTCATAACGAACTTCTGGGGGTGACATTTTTAGTTCACTATATCATTGGTTCACTATGTCGGATGATGTCAAATTACATAGAATTTCTCCACAATGATTTTATTATTAGTATAGAGGTAAAGAAAAATATATTAACAGCACGAACTGAAAATTTCAATGTATTTATTTGTCCTTAAAAATTTAATTATTTTCAGTTGTTGCTTCGTACATTGTTCTTATGTAATTTCTTTAGGTCCTTCTGCAGAGTACGTGCTCTGGATCTGTGCTATGTGGAACACAACGCACTTTGTCCCTCGGAATATCAAGTAACATCAAGCTTGAAACTGAAGCATGCAAACCATTGAATGTCACCACCGCCAGTTGTAGCACACGCAGGACATTGCCTTTGTTTCCGCAGTGAAACTGAGTGGTATGAGGTCATCAGTAAGGTCCGCAACCTTCACCTTAGGGGAGACTTCTTCGATTATGACCGTTGGCCGATATTTTTTCCAAACTGCCTAATGTTGGAATTTGTCGAATCGGAGGCGATATATTCTTTCCCAGGAGGGAATTAATTTCGAGGTCGTTGTATTTTTAAAAACTGAGATTCATGATCACTATAACCAAATATTCTTATGTTTATTTGTAATGTAAGTGAAACGGGCCCAATGACTTTTACGTCACTATAATCGAGGGTTAATATTTGAGTTCACTTTAACCGGAGTCGACAGTACTAAGCAACTTCACTACTGCTTAATGCAGTGGTGTCAGTGTCTTCTACTAGTGGCAGTGGCACGCGTCGTGGCACCGTAGCATGCCACGAGCTTCTCTGCTACAACTAGCGTCGGGAAAGGGAACTATTAGTAACCCCGCCGTTTTACAATAAGGATGGCGTTGCCTCTGGTGGCGGGGAATGAACTGCGTGGAGAGGCGATTTCGTCGTGGCACTCGCGCCACGGACTCCCGCTCGTGGCATACACCTTGACAACACTGGCTTAATGGAAACGTTTTGAACACATGTACCAAATGACGGTTTTGTTAACAGGAGGTGTTAATGGATCTTCTGAGTAATGACGAATAAGAAAGCTCTGGCAAAGCAACAAAGTCACGGAACAATTTCCAAGAGAAACTGACGCATACTGAAAGCTTAATAAATTATTCATTCTTCAGATTTGCGAATGTTTCAATTTTTTCACTTCATTGTTACATTTTCCTATGAGTTTTTTCTTCTATAAATTCAAGATCACAGCATTGATAAACAGCATTTACTCTCCGAAAAGGACTCCGCGTGTAAGTCACGAACGTCCTAAGGCCATAGCGAGAACAGCAACAGCAGCAGCAACCTAGTGGTTCAGAAGAAACGAACTAGAGGTGCTACTTTTTTCGCATTATTTCTAACTGCTCCGCTATATTATTCTACCTCACAAACCATGCAAACGGGTTTTCAACCAGCAAAAATTATTTTCCGCTCCGAGAGTGGAACTCAGATCCACCGAGTTAACACGTCAACCATGTCACTACCCAACAAAAGCGCCATGTGATCCGAAGGAGACTAGCACGATATTTTTTACCGTCCATTATTTCTTAGGAGGAGAAAATTTAATTAACAAAATTGGTACGGTTTAAACAATATTTTTATAAATTGCACATTTCACACACATAACTCGAAATCTACTCTTTCAGATCCACTTTTTTTCAAATAATTCCTCGATACATATGAGGGGAAAATTTCAATAAAACATTTGGAGCGATTGTTGAGAAAATAATTGTTAAAAAAATAAAAATTGCCTATTTTTCGAAATATATAGGCGAAATATTCTGGTGTTCGTGGACATTGCAACGCCGAGAAGGAATGGTGGGAATCGCTTAAAAATCGATGGTTTGTTTTCTTTTTTGCAGCAAAAGATTATTTGTGGATTCGAATATTTAATTTTAATTTTCTCGTATTTAGCGATTCGTTGACCCCATGAATAAATCTTTGAAACCGAATTCAAATCCCGTTTTGTTGATAGAGAAGCACTGAGCAGGGGCAAGCAGATGCTCTCCGCGAGCCGTGGCGTGGCAACAGCAGCCGGCCCGGCCGGTTCCCGGCTCAGTTCCACCTCTCAGCAAAACAAAGACTCTCCGGCGCGGCGCGGCGCGGCGCGGCGCGGCGCGGCGCGGCGCGGCGTGCGTATTTTTAGGTGCAGGCTTGTGCGAGCGGGGGCGACGCGCGGGCTGCGATAAGCCGCCACCCACCTGCGCAGTGGGGACGGCTCCGTCACGACTGACGCGGGCCTGCGGTGGTGACGAATGGGGCGTTGAGACCACCTCCCTCTGCGGAAGTTCGTTTGCGACGTAATAACGACGAATTATCAACTTACGGACAGGAATTAACTCACTGATCGGATACGTAGAGATACTGTGATGCTTTCTTTCTTGCTTTCTTTCTTTCCTTCTTTTCTTTCTTTCCTTCTTTCTTTTCTTTCTTTCCTTTCTTTCCTTCTTTCCTTCCTTTCTTTTCTTTCTTTCCTTCCTTTCTTTTCTTTCTTTCCTTCCTTTCTTTTCTTTCTTTCCTTCCTTTCTTTTCTTTCTTTTCTTTCTTCCCTTCCTTTCCTTCCTTTCTTTTCTTTCTTTCCTTCTTTCTTTTCTTTCTTTCCTTCTTTCTTTTCTCTCTCTTTCCTTCTTTCTTTCCTTCTTTCTTTCCTTCTTCCTTTTCTCTTTCTTTCCTTCTTTCTTTTCTCTTTCTTTCCTTCTTTCTTTTCTCTTTCTTTCCTTCTTTCTTTTCTCTTTCTTTCTTTCTTTCCTTCCTTCTTTCTTTCCTTCCTTCTTTCTTTCCTTCTTCCTTCTTTCTTTCCTTCCTTCCTTCTTTCTTTCCTTCCTTCTTTCCTTCCTTCCTTCTTTCTTTCTTTCCTTCCTTCCTTCTTTCCTTCCTTCTTTCTTTCCTTCCTTCCTTCTTTCTTTCCTTCCTTCTTTCTTTCCTTCCTTCCTTCTTTCTTTCTTTCCTTCCTTCCTTCTTTCTTTCTTTCCTTCCTTCCTTCTTTCTTTCTTTCCTTCCTTCCTTCTTTCCTTCCTTCCTTCTTTCTTTCTTTCCTTCCTTCCTTCCTTCTTTCTTTCCTTCCTTCCTTCTTTCTTTCTTTCTTTCCTTCCTTCTTTCTTTCCTTCCTTCCTTCTTTCTTTCTTTCCTTCCTTCTTTCTTTCCTTCCTTCCTTCTTTCTTTCTTTCTTTCCTTCCTTCCTTCTTTCTTTATTTTCTTCTTTCTTTCTTTCTTTGCTTCTTTTTTTCTCGGGTAATTGTCTCTATATGTATTAAAATGAACATAAATATTAAACTGTTACTATTTTAAGGGGATGTGGATGATGGGTTCACCACAAACATTTTCTTCTTTAATCAAAAAATCAAATACAAGGATTAAAATAGGTGTAAAAAAGGGTGACATATAACACAAACTTAGAAATACAAATATGTGAGCCAGAGCAAACGTTACTTATTCAAAATTGAACCGACTATATACACATTAAATTTTGGAAATGACCCCAAATTATAGAAATTCGACGCTGCTTGTGAAAATTCTACTTGAAAATGCCCATTCTTGGCTATGAGGCATTATCTGTAAGATCAGTTGCGTTAAGTATAATCTCTCATCGTTTATCTTGAAGTGTTATTCAATGTCTGGATCAATCGTGAAGATACAATAGTAGACTTTATCATGTTTAGTTTAATGAAATATAATGTTTAGGATGTATTAATGCGAGTCGTTAGTCATTGAAATTGTATGATCAAATATTCATTGTGTATACTAGTGAAAACTTTCTCTTCGACTGAAACAAAGTTCAGAAAAATTGTGGTGCATAGATATGAACAAAAGAAAGTTGACGTATCCTTAAACTTGGGTATCAACTAAATGCGTGTGAACTTGCTTAAACTTTCGTATGGATTTAATTCTTGCATTATGAAACTCGAGGAGTGTTGATGGAAACTCCTTAAACACTAGATATGATCCATTGAGTGATAGAACAATTATAATGACACAAAATATTATGAATCTTGTGGCAGCGATGTATCTACACGAAAACAAGAAGCATGGCATTTGGAATTTACCACCTAACGGAAATAAACACTTGCATGTATGATAAGGCGTTTGTAAACACGCATTCTGTGTCTATCCCAGAGGCAAAGCAAAGAAAAGCGCGGAGGCCACAGGGTCCGTATTTTTAGACCGCTCGCCGCGTCGTGGCGATGCGGCGCTGCCAGGAAAGAGCGCTTGGAGGTCCCGATAAGGCGCATCACCTGACGGGGCCGATGGCGACGCGGGCGGCTGATAGTTCGACCACGGCGCGTCACTCGCGCCCGGAATTTGCGACACGTGCCCACTCCTCGGAATGCGCTGCGCTGCGTTTGCTCTCCGAAGCCGCCTGCCTGTTCTAAGCGCTAACGCAGCGGACCGGCTGTGGTAGCTCGGGGCATCAAGTGATGTCAATACAGGGCGTGTGAGAAGGAGGTCCTAGGATTCGAGTCACGACGGTGGCAGGATTTTCGACTCTAGCTCGATAGCTAAGGTCGCTTTCAGCTGCTGTCTGGAGGAGAATTCTAGCGGCCGGTTGCTCTGATTACTGATCGTAATTTCTCCAATCAATACCAGGTGAAAAGAGACCACACATGTAGGTAAGACCAGTGAGAGCTTGTCACGTCTGGGGTGGTGCGCTACTTGTGGGAGATCCCTGGATGAGGCGAACTGGGCAAACCGACGAGTAGGTCGGCGCCGGCCCTCGTAATCCAGCTGAGGAAGAACACTGCCGCCTCCCGGAATAAAAATCATACAAAACTCACGGAACTAATGGCCATAGCAGTTGTCGCTTCCTGGAAATGTCATTGAAGGAGCATCGTCTTGAGGATTTCGCTGCAGTATACGCGACGCCACGGGGATAATTTACTGGCTGCGATAGCTGCTGCCATTATCCTGGTCTCTGTAGCAACATTGTCCGAGTCTCTACGCCGGGGACCCGGGGATTTTGGACGCCAGCTACATAGCTGAAACACCGATTCTGCCTATGTCTCGCGCGGGGGTTCAACCAAGGTCAACCTGCCCATGCACGTGCTCCGAGTACCACCGGAGTTAGACCCGCTGAGATGGATTAGTAGCATTGTTGAATCTTCTACATCGTTCACGACGAGGACCTACGGTTGGAGTCTGTTTTTTTCAACGCTACGTAGTTGTGTCGAATTCAATCAATGTGTGGTGGAGAATTCTAACAGCCAGCTCTTCGTATCCGTAGTTTTCCGTGATTTCTCCGTTCAGTGAAAAGCCTTTGCCAGAGAAGCCTCGTAACAAAAGGGACACGAACCGTGCGGAAACTTTCCTTCTGGATCAGTCTCCCCTCCTTTCTCCTTATTATTTTATTTTAAGAATATTAAAGAGCTGTAAAACCTAGTCCTAAATGGCAATTTTCTTTAAAAAATTTGGAGCCGTTTTTAAGAAAATGGCGTTTAATCTCTACAGTAAATGTGAAAATTGAAGCTTTTTCTCAGGAATCTTTTGTGATTTCGAAAAACTTCCTTAGTAGTCATTATAAGAACCTTAATTCACAAATACAATGGTGTTTACAAATTGCTAGAAATATTAACGTTGTGAGAGATATTTAAAAAAATTACATTTCTGTAAGTTAAAAAAACAACAATACCTCAAATTGAACTTTACGTCATAATAAAGAGTGCAATTAGCACTATCCGTTCGAAAAGTTTGAAGAAAAAATTTGTAGCCATTTCTGAGAAAATGGCTTTTGAGCATTTCTGAAAATTTGGAATTTTGAGATAGTTTTCATAGAAAACGGTTGAGTTTTCGACAAATTTTACGACGCGAGAAAGTGAAAAAATTAAAATTTTGTAATTTTTAAAAACAAAAAGATATACTAATATGGCGATTATGTCATCTCCTACTGTACATTTAGCACTCTCCCTATCAAAAGTTTAAAGAAAAAATTTGGAGACGTTTTTGAGAAACTCTTGTTTTGCTGGTAATGTGCATATTAAACATGTGAGAGATCTTTGAAAAAAAATTACATATAATTTTTGAAAAAAAACAAAAAATAACTCAAAATAAACTTTACGTCATATTAAAGAGTGTATTTAGCACTATCCGTTACAAAAGTTTGAAGAAAAAATTTGCAGCCGTATATGAGAAAATAGCGTTTGAGCGTTTCTGAAAATGCCGAATTTTGATCTACTTTTCACAGAAAACGGTTGTGTTTTCGAGAAACTTTGACATTATATAAAGCACATGTACTCGTAAGTATAATAAAGTGAAAAAATTGACTTCATGTAAATATGAACAACACGAGAAAAAAGTCAAAAAAATTACATTTTTCCAATTTTTGAAAAAACAAAAGAATAGAGCAATATGGCGTTTTTGTCATATCATAAAATACATTAGGCACTATACCTATCACAAGTTTAAAGACAAATTTGGAGCCGTTTTTGAGAAAATCTTGTTTTTGTAATTTTTTTAAATTGCACATATTGCGCGAAAACTAGTAACATTTTCAAAAAAAAAATGTATATGACCTTGAAGAAAAATCACTATGAAGAACAAATTTTATTTGAAGGAAAAATCTGCAATTTTATGGTTGGAGGAAATCGCCGAATAAATTTCAAACTTTTGAATTTTCGAAAAATCAGAGTTAACTGTGAAAATCGAACCTACACCACCTGTATTAGTGCATTTGTCTCTGTTCCTACAAGAAATTTAAAGAGAAAATTTGGAGACGTGTTTGAGAAAATTTTGAAAATGTCGGGGAGTCATGTCACCCAAATGGGGAGGTGCACTGAGCTCCCATGGTAACTTTTCCCATGTACCCCCAAATTTTATGGAATCTTTTTCAAAATCTCAAAGCTTCGACCCGAACCAGATCGACCGGGGAATATCCATTTTGGAAGAAATCGTACGTATGGTTTAGGCGCTAGCAGTGTTCAGAGAGACGGACGTTTTCCTTTCAATTGGTTTTTCGGGGTCCTTGGCTACATCACGTGTTAGGGGATTTTTTTCTTAATTTAGCAACTGGATATGTGCACTTTTTCGTTATCACGGCCCGGCAAGGAATTTTGTCGGGCGAAAATTGGCCATTTTTTCGCGCAGCTTTACAAAACTTTCCCTATACTACGTATATTATTCCGTGCACATGTACGTATATGGGAAAGTAACAAATGTCGGGAGACCAGTTCCCGCTGAGGGACATACTTGACAGGAAAAATACATAATCTGACGTGTAATGCGACTAATCTGACGTAAGGGAGAAATCCATACACTCCGGTATGTGACACGCCCTATTTTAACAGGAATAATAAACTATGTAATTGACATTCGAGGTATTATTACTCTATTGCTTACAGATCTTGTTTCAGAGAAAGCATTTTCGTTTTTGAAGAAACTTTGTTGCAAATCATTTAAAGTACTTCTATTAAGAAATGCAATAATGTACACAAATTGCTTGTATATAAATATTAATGGCGTACGAGATATTTCAAAAAAAAATTATTTGTGTCACTTTTGAAAAAAACAAAGAAAACATTAAAGTGGAATTGATTTGTGTAGTCCATTAAGCGTTCTACGTTGAAAAAATGTAAAGAAAAACCTTTGGAGCCATTTTGAAGAAAAATACATTAATGTTATACTGAAAATGCGAAATTTTGTGGTCATTTTCATGGAAAATTTTGAATTTTCCTGTAACTTCATAAAATATAATTTTAGGACATATTGACTCATAATTCAATAACAGCAAGACGGACGGACGGCGAGACGGACGGATGGACGGCAACGAAGATGAGACCCGCACCAGTCTCTTAAATGTCCTTCACAATATCCAACAACAAAATATATTCAAAAAATTTTGGTTGCCTTTTTTTTTTTATTTTGAAAATGTTCCAGCCGCTTCATGTAAAGTACCCCCGAAATTTAAAATGTCGGTTTCAAATTCAGGTGGCATCAGCCACATGAATTAGGGAATATCAATTTTGACGAAAATCGGCTGAACGGTTTCGCAGCTAGCGTTGTTCAGACAGACGTTTTGGTGTTTATCGATTTTTCGGTACCAAGAACTCACAAAACAATTACTCTAGCTACACCATGTGTTAAAGAGGATTTTTTTTCTATATTTAGCAATTGCATTTATTCACCTTATCCTTAACAGTGCCCGCCAAAATGAGTTTTTCTGCCAAAAATTCGCCGTTTTTCCCACAGCATTACATAACTGTCTACTGCGTGAGCAGTAGCGAGAAAGTGACAATGAACGCTTGAAGTGCCTGACATTAGAGTAAGCGCTAAGGAGATGTACAACCAGCCAGGAATGTAGGGCGCCAAGCACTATGGGCCCGGGCCCTTGGTTGGGCCCGTCTCCTAAAGAATTACATGGGAACTGTTGAATTACGTAGAGGAAAAAATGTTTACAACTATTATCTGCCAACTACAACGTAAGTTCGTAAGTTCGCCGACAAATGGTACAGACGGCTGTGGTGGCCAACAGTGCGGTGGGGATGTGTTTTCAAATGCACAAATTGTTTTCGCCTTGTAGTTAGTTGAGTTACGAAACGCAAAGACGAACTGCCACTTACCTCACTATAGCTTTGGTGTTTATTTGTTTTAGCGTGTTGCTTAGGTACAGAGAATCTAACTTTAATAGAATCATAATATCATGGTATAGTTATATCCCCAAAATAGCATAATAGTAATACATATACATTGAGTACCAGTTATTTATTAACATTAAAAGTTAATAGTAATGATAGTTGTCTTGTACAAAGATAAAATTAAATATAAAAAGAATAACTAATTGATTGGATGATCAGGATTAAATTTCCGATCCTTGTTCGCCATCATTTGGTCAGAGATGTGCCACTATAGTAGAGATAATTTCTTAAGGTGCATCTCTGCAGACTACTCCGTTAACCACGATATCATACTCTCCTTTCAAAACGCAATTTTAAAATTTGGCCAATTGCTATTAATATACCGAAATGTGGAGAGGACGGGAGAGTGATTAGGTGACGAAGACTTCAAAAATTACCTGTTGCCGCCTACCTTTATTTACCTCCGTATTGTACAAGACAAAGCAACAACAGTTCTACACAGTTAATTACGCATTGGACTTGTATGTAAAGCCTCTGCTGCGCAGGACCTTTCCGTGGGCCAAATCTCGCCCAAGTGGCCCCCGTTCATCCAGAAAGAGGCGGGCTACGCATTCTGCCCCGCCTCTTGATAATAACGCCGTTCTCGGCGCGAATGTCATCGGGGGGGGGTGATTGCTTTTGCGCAGGCGGTCGCCGGCTGCCGGGCGCGCGCGGATCAATGTAGAGGTGGCCCCAACGGCGATCGCCCCGCCCCGCCCCGCCCCGCCCCGCCCCGCCCCGCCCCGCCCCGCCCCGCCCCGCCCCTCTCCTCTCCCGTCGCCCCGCCCCGCCCCGCCCCGCCCCGCGCAAATTATTCGGGCCGGAGATTGTGGAGAGGGAGGCTAGGTTTTGAAGGCCACGCGGCGCGGACGTTCACGAAAGCCCGTGTTGATGTCAGCGTCTTTGCGTGTTAGAGGAGTCAGTCTTGCAGAGCCCAAGATTGTGCAGAGCACTGTGTATCAGTGGAACTGGTACATGCTTAGCAAGTAAAACGCATTAGTATCGTCATCCTGATAAATACGACATCGTATACAGTACAATTAAAATTCACATCTTTATTTCACTTTTTTCTCAGTATGGCTGACGTACTGTGGAACATTTTTAGAAAAGCGCCGCGGGGCTCTTTAAAGTAAGGCCCGGGGTTTGCGTAGATCACTTGAAATACTGCTTTAGGTCCCAGTGAGCCCATACTCTGTTATCAATAGTATGGGTAATAGATCGTCGTGATCAAGTCTCATTACAATTGTTTTGAAAATGTATTTGAGATCGCTTCCTGCTATCTTTCGTTTTACTTCTTCCTCCTCTGTCAAGTTATTTTAATCTCTCACGCCTTTCTCCGTATCCCAGTTATCTCGCTTTGTGTTTTTTTTTACTCCGGCGTCATCCTTCTATTTACATCTCCCGCGTGAAAGACCGAAACTAAATAAATGTTCTGAATTTAGATCGCCATTTAGAAGCTTGATCTGATGGGTGTGAAATCCTGCCGATATGTAAATTCTTCAACGCTTAGAAGAGCCTGTCCCATGTAGAAATTTTAGTGGTCGCGAATTACAAAGGTGCAACTGAAGGCTTGGCACATACGCCAACACTGCTCCACCCCCACCTTTCCTTGTTCTGCCATTACCGTTTACTGAACCTCTCAGGTCACTTCTTTCTCTTTGCCCCCTCCCCATTCCCATCTCGGTGAAACTTTCTCTTTTACTGCTCTGTGCTCGACCATCCCCCACTCCGTCCTTATTCACTACTAACTCGTTCTATTTCTTTATTCAACATCAAAACACTGTTAAACCTGTGTGCGTACAATGGGGAAAACTGCAATCTGTGCACGTTTTCTCATTTTACCCATTCTGTGTTTGTATGAATTCGTTTCGAAATTCCTCGTTCTTCGCTCGTTGTCATATTGAAAGTTGCAATCGTGTTGTTTTATATTTGGGCATTTTCGAGATTTAAATTTCGGTCCCTGAGATGTAGAACAAAAATTTTCGTATTAGCGTTGTATCAAAATTTCCTTATCGTGTGGTGTCTCATGATTTTCTGTGCTAATGATACGACTGGCTCGAAAAGATGATGAAAATGAGTGTAAGCATTGTTTATGTTATATATTATGAATTTGCATAAAATAGATGTTCAAGTCCGTTTTCTGTAAACTAAGATTACCTGAATTTGAAAGCAAATTGAGAAATAAGGGTAAAACAAAGTACATCACGAATTGAACGATCCCTCTCTCACACGTTTTAGAAGTGAGTAACTTTTCAAACGAACAATTCCAAATTTCAGTTCACTACTTACGTTGCTATATTTGATGTCTATATTTTTCTCACCTCATTGAGTTTATTTAACCAAATAAATTCAGTACAATGGGGTAGAGTACAGTCGTCACCGCGTGTATAGAGTGTGTTAAAAGAAACTAAAATGAAATAGTTTAATCAGCAGATATACCTGCAGACCTGCAGAAAAAAAATATTACTAAGAAGGGAAATGCAATAAAACAAATGTAGATTGTATCATGGTATTGACAATTAAGTTCTTCGAAGATATTAGGAACCGTATTAAATGCGCATGAACTGCAGTGAAACTAGAATTTTTGTTGGGGCTATCGGTGTAAAACCCAGCGCGACTGCTGTCTTGTAAAAGAAATGTTCAGTGGTGCTGAATTTTCTTTTTTAGTTCATTAGTTGCTTGATAATTATTGATAACTCACAGAATTGAGTTAATGAATAACTTTCGTTTCTACAGAAAATAAATAAAGCATGTATTTGTGAATGCTTTGTGGGGAGGTGAAGCCGATGATCGCCACTGCATGGAACACTGAGCGAGAAGCGCGCCGCCAGCGCTCCATTCACCATCGCGGCGAAATGCACACCGCGGGCCACGGGCGCCGACCGGCCGGCCGGCCGCGATTGTGGGCCAGGGCCACCGCCTCCGCCTCCGCCACCACCTGCGCTCCCCTCTCCGCAGACACCTCCACGCCGCCCATGCTACGCCGCAGATGCTCTGGTCGTACCTGAGAGAAATGATGGAGACGATGAGAAATAATGTAGATGAAATGGTGTAGAGTAAAATAGAGAAATGATGATCTTCCTTGCTCTATGAACATAGAGCATAGTACTCTCCTCGATTGAGAGGTGCAGCGTACAGCCATACAGTGCCCTGGCGGAAAGGAGGGGAGGCAAAAGTCACCCATTTGAAGGCGGTAGATTCGTATTGGATTGATCAGAGGCTGACTGGAAAGAACTCGAGGGCTAGGTGACGTGAAGGTGAACAGATGTGATGGAGGCGACGTATGTGACCGGCAACCGTGTGTAACTTAACGATGAAGAGACCGTTTCTTCAATTATGTACCTTATTAACGAAGGAAGCGATGGTTTGTCAAGATCATTGCAGTTATGTTAGAACATCAGCCGTAAAGCTTATTTCTATTTTCGCTAACGTCCCCCTTCCACTCTTCTCCTCGACCATATCCTCACTCTGGTCAGGATACAGGCACCGTACTAGTCTGTGGTGCCAGCCAGCAATCTTCCGCTGTCGTGATCTTCTCGGCCTCGCCCTGTGTCACCACGGCAACACTCAGCAACAATGAAGAGAAAAAAACAACAACAAACAAACACGGAGACTGTGCTTACTTTCATGGAGATCGGTCACATGGTGTCGGAGTTTACCGCTCTCACATATGCCAACATCCATTTATTCTTCCATAATATTCAAAATCTTGAAATTCTTCATTTATATAAAACAAGGATGAATGTAATGTATGGTAAAATAATATTGATCATTTCGCAATGTTTGAGCAAATTGTGCGTTATTTTTTTCTCATTTTTATTCTGATCTCTTGTTTAGTACATTGCCAAAGAATGGCCTTTTTAATTCGCGTAACAGAGCGTCATCCCACCGTCCTACAAATGTCCTCCTGCCTCAGGATAGGTCAGGTCTCAGTAATTTTTTAGAGAAGCATCGTTTAGATTACGTTAGTGAGCAAGCGGCCAAAGTTGAAGCCTCTCTATATACTGCGATTTTCGTAACGGTGCCCCCGACAAGAATCAGCCGTTTCACTTCCATCCAATCGGGAGCTTGTATTTCGCGACAGTGACGTCACTATGGTGACGTTCAAGCTCCGGATTGGATGAAACCGTCAACAGCTAATTTCCGTCAGGGGCAAAGTTACGAAAATCGCAGTCTTGTGTATACTCTGGCTGCTACTCGTCGAGCTCGTGGCAACGCCGCCGTCGCATGCCGAAGGACACGCGTGAGTCAGGTGCTTCCGGGCTTGCATAATGGGTGCTCGTCGCTTTTTACTTTCATTTCAAGGTTTGTGCAGGCACCTAACACTTCCTTGTGTGCTTAGTGGTCTTTTTAGTATGAAAAGATTCAAATTGTGCAAAAGAAAGTGTGGTGAAGATAAAATGCAGTGCAGGCATGACTGGGAATTTGAAGTGGCGGTACCTCTCCCCTTAGCCGACACGATCACGAGAAAGATCACAACGACCTGACTGAAAGTATTACTTTGATGAGTTAATGAAATCTTAACGTTGGTGCATTTAAAAATTTTAAAATTTGTATCTTACATACGAGTATGACAATCGAGCAACTTTCTGCATGTCCGTCCGCTACGATTAGACCTCTTGCGGCCCACGATTTGAAGCAAGTGGGATATCATCCCACGCGTCTCTCTTTACTTCCACCCCTATTGAACATTCTAAGATGGTTGTAGAAAACATTATTTAGATTTTGTGAGATACCTACAAAGATGATAAATAAATCTTTCAATTCCTTTCGACAAGATATATCGATTGACATTATTTTTAGCTGGACTTTCCTAGAATAGTCTGTAAGTGTTGTAGAAAAACATACTTTTGGACGTTTCATTATTGTTTTGCTAGAAAAAACTGATATTTTTGGACACCTAATCTGGTGAACGGCTGTGAATTATTAGGCTGTCTTTCCGGCGTGACATACTTGTTACGTCTCTTTCAGAAGGTAGTAAATAAACACTCACTTTTCTTGAGTGCATCCTTTTTAATTTTTGGTTGTATATGCAGAATCCATTGAATATCATGCAATGGCTCCCCTACGTCGGCGCAGCAGGTGGTGCGCCATTCCAGTGGGCGCCCTTGGCACCGCCTGCGCTGCCATGGATGGCGGTCGCGGAGCGCACGCGTTCTCCTTTCCTGCGCTGCCCTCCAGCGCCACCGCCTCATCACATCACATCCTTCTCCCCTCCTCCTTCCCCCAACACACATCCCAGCGACACTGGACCATTCTTGCTGCACCCACTATCTCACTGTCCCAACGTAATGCGCGTCACTACGACATGCCACCTGCGAACACACTACCCCGTCCCTACCGCCTCCGCCGATAGACATTTCGCGTTGCATTGCGGCGGCTTTTGTTTTAATTTCCTGTTGTCATATTCCCCTGGCGGTGGGCGACCGGAAGTGTGTCTTCGCGGAGGCGGAGCAAGCTCAGACAAGTCTGTTGTACAAAATTAGCTCTTTTAGAAGGCCATGTATAAATGTTTTTAACAAACGAGTAGTTTTTGCGTAAGCTGCGCTTGAAATTTACACGAATTCTTCCTTTGGAGCTTACTGTCGCACGACGCTGAACTGTTTCACAGAGTATGAAAATACATTAGGTTTGCGCAGAATGAGATATTGCAGATAAACATCAAATATTTGCATTTTTCAGTAAAAAAAAATCATTGTTTCTGGAATTTCAGAGTTCTTGGGCATCTAACGAAACTGCAAACACCTCTCAAAATGGCCAATGCTGCATAATTGTCTTTTAATTTTTGTGCGCATTGGAAAATAGTTGTATAGTTAGTTTTTGGATATTCCCGGGTTCCTTGGTACCTAACGAAACCATAGACTTCTCAGAATACCGGATCATCTTTTGTCAGTATCTACGCGCATGGCAAATCAGTAAAAGGGATTACGAAACACTGCGTTAACCCTTTTCCATAGTCCTGCACTGCCGTTTGCGTTCGTGGTGCGGGGCGTGCCGGGCGCCGAGCGCCGGGCACCGGGCGCCGGTTGCGACCGTCGCCTGCGAATGATGCTGTTGCGTCACCGCGAGGGTGATGACCGCCGCCCCAGCGGCCAAGCAGCGCTCTCCGCAATATCGTCGAAATGGGGTAACGGGGATGGACGCGAGCTTCTATGGAACGGGATGCGGCGGAGAGACAGCATGACAATGATAATGTGAAAGAGATTAAATTGACGCATATTTCTTAAATGTGTGTTAATACGTGGAGAAGAAACTTGGCATACGTTGTTGTTATCAACGGATCTGAATGGTGAATTTGGGAATCGAAAAGTCCCTTTAGGACGCGAGAGCGAATATATTCAAGAAGTCAAAGGAGGAAGAGAAGGATCAGTTCTCGGCAATCATTATTGTGCATTTTGTTTTTCTAGGGTATACATTTAATTTTAAATATGTTTAATAAGAATATATTTTGCATGGTAAGCGGAAGACAATTAAGGTAAATAATATTCCATGACATTAGATATCATTTTCATATTATTCATTCGTTCATGTAAGAATGTGAATATTACCATTATCTACGGAAACTTTTCCGTCCTTTAAATTCTACTTGTATCCGATCAATGAATCATGGGATCGTTGCAAAAGTCATCCCGATTGAAGTTGAAGATTAGTCCATTGAGATACTGTTTTATTGAGGATATTTGTACCTTCAAATGCACGAGTATCGATTATGGAAACCTGTGTGCGTTCTTCTTGTGAGGAATACACGATGCAGATGTAGGTTGTGGCCGGAAGAAGCAAAAAATTTGCGTGCGCAAAAAAAGCTGGTGCTGGAATGTCAGAGACTCGTCTCCAAAAATGACCTGGCCCTCAAGGGGGATTGATGGACTGCAGGTCTCGCGTTCGCTATTCCGAGCATCGCGAACCTCAAAACATCGGAAGCTGAACAGCCGCTTGAACAGCTGGTGCTTGCGCTGCGGGTGGTGGCGCGCGGCTCTCTAACATAAGGTCACAAGTACATGGAGTAGCCCATTCCTTAGCTCTGCTTATTCCGCCATTTTATATAACTCTGCAGAAAGTTAGTTCTGTGCGATATGGTGTCTGCTGGGAGTTATCAATTCATCCCGAATTAGTGTTATACGCTGGAAAATCATGCGTCCAAATGTTACTAGTTTCTCCCCAATTATTCAATTGTGCCTGGCGCAGCTATCCGGTGAGAAGGCATTAAATGGCGGCGGTTTCGCTACTCCCGAATCTAAGGATTACTCCGACGCTCTCGCGCTCCGGATAGATCCGGTTGGCACTAGCCTCTGCCGACGCTGCGCCTCCGCCAGTGGCCCAGCAATGAGAATAAACAATCTTTCAACAACGTTATGGAATGAATGTGTCCGATGAAAACAGGGAAATATTGAACTGATTTTTAATTAAATGAATTGAGTGTGGAATTGAAACAATATCTCAACTAATTGTCTCGTTTTGGTGTTGGTATATTATTTTTCATCTTTTTAAAGTCTATCAATGTTTTATGTTTACATTTATTTATTCATTTCGTTCAGGAAACATTTCTTTCCATCTTCAGATTAACTGCAAAAAACAATATTTTATTAGTAATGATTTTAAATTATCGTATTATATAATTAATTATTATATATAATTAATAATTATTAGTAATAAAATTAGTTTATTTATGCAGAAGCTTCGTTGGTTATAAAATCGCAATTACAAGACGACAAAGAACAAGGTAAAAGTATGAATGATATAAATTGTTGCATTAAGAAATAAACAGTCAACGAAAGTAAAATATCAAACGAATAACAATAATAAAATAAGAGTTGAGAAACTCATTTGAAAAATTAAGACTGTATTATTTTATTAGTATTATACTCTCCTCAATTTTCATAGAGAATCGTACTTGTAACGAAGTTTTAAGTTAGATGAATATTGAAAAGTTGAAAATGTGTTTTATTGTATCTAATGATATTTAGAAAACAGATTAAAAAGAACATGTCATATATTGCAAGTATATTTTCGGTTTTCCACGACATGAATGTAACAACGTTTTTATCAGGAGATGCAATGTAGACGTGGGTCACGGAACAACGACCTCAAGAAAACTTTATTTATAGCGTTCCTTACGACCCAGGTCGCTAATTTTTCCCACGATTCCTTATGTGATATTCATCCAGAAGCAAGTGTGTTAAATGCCAGCTGCACTCTGGTGTGGGTTTCGCCCTCCCTCCCTCCTTCGGCGGTGGCCACCCGCCCCGCCCCGCCCCGCCTGAGCGGCTGCTTCTCGAGGTTTGCGACGCGCGACGCCCTCCGGCGAACGCCCCACGCAGCGACCAATGGCTCTGCGAATAGCGGGAAACATTTGTTGTAGAATTCACAGCGTCAGCGTTTTGCCACACCGTACTTCGTGATTTCTTTTCGCCATGTCGGAAGTACTACAGGCAAATAAATGATGCGCATAGCATTTTTAGAGAAAGTTATGTAAGAGTGCGCCGGAAATCAGCGAATTTTCGGTGGAAAAACTCTTTAATACCAGGCACCGATAAAGAAAACGTGGATAAATTATGTTGCTAATTATAGAAATAAATCCTCTAACATGCAGTGTAGTCAGAATCCATGTTTTCCCGAAAAATCGATTGAAGCCAAAACATCTGCCAGTCTCTTGTCAAGCGTTGAAACTATTCTGCTGATTTTCTGCAAAATCGATATACCACGATCGATCGGAATGAACTCGAGACTGTGGGAGTTTCAAACGGATATTTTGATTTTAGGATACTGTGCATGAAGCCTTAAAATCATTTTCAAATTTTCTCAAAAATGGCATTAATTTTTTTTATCAATCATTTTCCTTGTATAGCATAAGGACACTTGTGCATGTGACAAAGTGCAATTATTTGGGGGGCGTCTTCCTACAATTACAATACTGAGGAGAGATTTTTTTTCCTTAATAATATCTGTTCCGTAAAGACTCATCTTTAAATACGTTTATATACAATTTTTCGAAAATGTTAGTAGTTTTCGTATAATTTGGCGCGAGATGTAAGCAATTTGAAAAAGATTAATATTTATTTGAAGTGAATGGTGTCTCTCTCTCTCTCTCTCTCTCTCTCTCTCTCTGTCACCACCTCTCTCTGTCTCCGCCTCTGAGACAGACAGTCCTCTCTCTCTCCGGCACTCTCTGTCTCCGTTTCTCTCTCTCTCTGTCTCCGTGGATCGCAAGTGTATTATTTTGCTCCAGAATGTTTTGATAACTTTTTTTAAAATTTTTGTTTCAGGTGAGTTGTTGCTGGGGCCGGGTTTGCTGTGGAAATTTGGTAAGATATTATAGTACCTGTGTGTGTGTGTGTGTGTGTGATATAATCTGTGAAAAAGACGTCGGATTTTCCACGACCTGACGACGAAGAGAAGAGATATCTTTGGAATATCTGGAGTGATAAAACTACGCATTGTTTGCTATTAATATTTTTGGTCCTGCTGTCAGTGTATTGAAAAGCGATTTCAGGTATTTCTATTCCCCTTTGTTGCATCGGAGACGTAACCATACAGGCGTGAGCTGCGCGTTTGTGCCGATTAATCATATTGTCAGTCAAGATACATTGGTGTTTTTCGCTGTTTAGTGTGCATAAAAATCAGGTTCATCCTTTTCAATTGTTTCATTCTGAAATTGATATGTGTTGTCTCGTTAATTGGCTTTCAATTCCCTCATTTGGACACAAAGGGCTTGCTTATTTGGTAGTTTTTATAAGGCAGTTGCCGTATAGTAGGAAGGTAGTATCATTGCCTATATCTTAGTAATGTGGTGGACATAGAAAGTAAATCTTTGATATCCGTAAATTCATTTGTTTTGATGATAATTCTATATTTCCCTGGTTGTGAAAAGCACTGTGTAAAAGTAACTATTTTCGTTTTAAAGGCAATTCTATTCGTAATGACTTGCTCGTATGCCATCCGCGCTGGAACCTCGAGTTCGATCCCCATCCAATTCATGTAGAATTTTTGATGGGAGTCCATGATGATGAATTGACGATGGCGGAAGCGAGCTCTTAGCAGGTTTTCTCTGGGTTTTACTGTTTCCCTGGCCTCTCAAGCCACCATTTCTCCGCCACCACTCGCTCCTTTTCGCTATCATGTAGTCAGTAGATCACTACCCATTGGCCTCGATGAGGTGAAGAATGCTGTAAGAATGTACTAGCTAAATCAGCTAGCTACCTCAGCTAGTAAGAATGTACTCGCCAAAACCCAAATAAATAAATAATGGAATTTAGATAGGCTGGGCAACACAATTTGTACTTAAGATAGACGACGTTCGACGGCTTTAGCTGCCACATGTGTCTAATAAGGTTCAAATACTGTGTGATTTACAGAAAAAAACATTACGATAGTTCGATGTATAAGAAACAAAGTTAATGTAAAAGAAAGGTTACTGGATTGTTTTGCGTCGTTTGGTTCTCAGAAACGACTAAAGCGAATTGCTTCATATTGGAACAGCTTCGTGTTCCGTCGCACGGGTTACTCATGCGCGCGGGTAGCACCATGTCATGTGCCAGGCGCGTGCTCGCAACCGTGATGTGCGTGTTGTGGGTGTATCCGCACGTATCGCCACGCGTTACACGCAGGCACGTGCGTGGTATATGCCCCGCTCCAGCCCCTGCCTCCCAATGCCCCCCCCCCGTGACCCAACCATGCACGCCCACAAGACTCGGAAATTTTCCCTTCTACTTCACTACGTTTCTGCACTTCCGATTTCGTGTTTCCCGGTGCGTCGATGTCTGCGGTCATTATTCCCGTAAGTAGAGCTAGTTTTTATCGCTGGAAGTGGTGATCTTCATCTCCCGTTGAATGGCGTGAACTGGCGCCGAACTGCACGTCTGCTTGCAGGATTTCCCTATCCATGTACCTTCCACAAGCGGGGTACCGCCCCAGCCGGAACAAGCTCTAAGCTCCCAAGATGTGCATGCAAGTATAGTAAGAATGTACTAGCGAGCGTACCCTTGCAAGATCTCTCGCATGTTAAATTCCACCCCTTTTCCTATCTTTTTCATATTAAGAGGGAAGTTATTAACGAAATGTGTTTATTTCTTTCAAAAAAATTAAAAAGGTAACTTTCAATATACTTGTAGAATTTAAATCAAAAATAAAGAAGAATGAAATGGATGTTTGAAACAAATTTTGAATAGAGGTGTATTCAAAATTGGAGACAATGTTCTTGGAGCTATTCACAACACTTCCTTAAAAACAACATTGAAGTAATTATACAACCTTCCTTGACAGCTTTTCGGTTTTCTTGATAGTCACTAAAATTTAGAAAAGCCTTTACTCTTGACAAAGCTACTTATTGTTTTCTATGCGAAAATAGAGGATGGTGCAAGCATAACCCTACTCTTTCCAATATTATTTAACTTTATTACCGAACTGACAAATATTCCCGTGCAATTTAATCGCCTAAATATTGAGGAATTTGTTTAATTTCACATATAGTTTCAGATTTTGCACATCTCTGTGGGATAGTATCGAGAAGTGCCGGAACAGCAAAATGTAACAGCATGTCCAAGAAATTCTTCGTCCTGTAGATTACGGTACGAGAAACATTTCTTTGGGGCCTTCGGCTTCAAACTTTCAGATTTTAAGGGGCTAGAACGCTTCGTCTTGGAGTTATTCAACTAAATTGATTTTAATAATGCTGCCTGAGTGTTGTGCATTTGACATGAATACTTAGATTAATTTTTTTTCAAAAAATCCTTCATATTTTCAAAAATGTTTCAAAAATGCCCTAAAATAGAAAAAGGACGTAAAACATTTGATCAAAACCACTTGACATGAACAACTGAAGCTTTGGAATATATACTGATGTAATAGAGACTTCTTCCTTTTGTTTAAGTGAACTCAAGTTTGCAAACGTTTGGTTTGGACTGTTCATGAAAAGAAAATCTCTGCTTTTATTTATCGCGAAATCGGCCCGAACTGACAATGGCGCCGATAGGTTGTCACAGGAACCTTAGATTACATAGTACTCACAACTGCTGACTTAACAATATATGAGCGAAGAAATCGAATAGGCCACTCAGAAATTCTGTTGTGAATATTTGTTGCATCTCGTAAATATGTTTCAAGCAAGTACCATTAAAATGATATTAAAATCGATGAAATCACCGAAAAATGCATTAAAAGTGACGTGAAAAGGTTAAAAATGACTTATTAGTCGAAATCGACGAAAAATGCAAAAAACTATAAAAATTGGTCATTTCGTTTTGTCACAACAAAAATGGAATTTCAATACTAAAACGGCGTTGTTCTAAAGTGAAAAGAAAACAAAATGGCATTTCATTAAAATCCGTTCCCTACTAATCACTCTAGGGAAAGTATTATTTCCCAGCATTTTCAGTGCAATATCATGCCTGAACACGCTGGTTTGAAAATTTCACCGAATTACTGCTGATAAAGAAATCAGTGACACTGCACTGGCACCGGTGAAACAGAAACCAATCCTAACATGACAGTCTCCTCTCTTAACTGTAAAAAACCGTCAATTCTTTGCCAATATTTTTTCTTTCTTCTTTTGGACGTAGAACGTCAATGATGTAAATAAATCTCGTCAGTCTGCGCAAACATTGTACATAGAAATCGTAAATATTAGTTGGAAGGAATCTGAGCCTTCTCAGTGTTATGTCACCAAGATGGTCACCGGCACAAAGGTCTGAAATATAGGTGGCATTAGGTAGTATAGATAATCGTCAGACGAACATAAATGTAATAGAAAGTTCAAAAATAATCCTATCCTGTAGATTAAGATATGAGAAATTTTAAGTTTTAAAGCCCTATAACGCTGATTTAGGAGTTATTTAACTACATAAATTTGACAATGCTGTCGTGTGTTGCGGGTTGCATTTGAAATAAATATTTAGATGCGTATTTGTATACAAAGTCCTTCGTATTTTATAGTCAAAATGCAATTCGGCGGTCTGCATGAAATTCTCTTTCTTTAGATACCTCATTTATGAAGATTGGTTGCATGTGAGAGCCGCAAAGGAAAGGTATACTACTGAAATAATACGGGAGACGATAAGAATAGGGTAAGGAAAAGGAAGGAAAGATTGCGCCTGTAGTCCATGGCTCGTTTGCTTATAAGACTTACCTGCACCGGCATTTACATGGTGTTGTTCAGAGAAACGCCAGAAAACTACCGATCACAGCAGCCGACCGCTAGAATTGCTACCTCCAGAACAGCGGGTAAATTGGACCAGCTACTATAGCTAGTGTTGAAAATCCCTGCCTCCGTTGGGTCTCGAACTCTAGGATCTCGAGACAAAGGCACTGCAGTGACCCAAATGATACCTTGAGCCACCTCAGCCGGTCTGCATTCCGCTACAGCATACAGCAACGGATGATCTTCATTTTTGGTCGAAAAGTTTCTGTATATTTGTGATGCGTTTTCGCAACTCCTTCGCGTACGTGTTCGTGGTATTAAGAAAAAAGTTGTACAGATTCTTAAGAAAACCATTGTAATAAAATGTTTGAAATACTGCTGTCGCGTTATATTATATTTATTTTAATACAGAAACGCACTTACGGATATTCGATACGTTCAACTATTAACTATTTAACTCTTAACCCGTGTATTAGAAAATGTGTATTCGAAAAAGTCTGAATAAAAAAAATTTATTTCTATATCTCAGTCGACAGGGCAGAAATAAATCTAGAATGAACCAACATTCTAATTTTAATCTGAAGCATTGCTTGAAAATGATGTATTGAAGAAAATTTATAACACACGATTTCGAGGTTACACGAGTTGTACTGTGCAGCATATGAAATGTTTGATTTTCTGTTTTATGTAAGCGTTCAGTTTGGCTTAAAGAGTCCTTTGTAATCTGCTTCATCCTCCTGGTATAGCGACGTGGATTCGGGTCACCTAACATTCCCAATTTGGAATTGAAACCCTTATTCGGAAGTCGCCTTCATTGCTACTATTCATTCTAGTCCCAAACACGATTCTTAACATTCGCAAGCACTTCGATCTGGAATGCCGTATACTAAAGATTCGGTTAAGTCTTCACTTCTTCACCCAGTTGGAGGTTTGAAAATTGAAGCAGTTACAATTTACATTTGCATCTTAACGGCTAGCTCAAAGTTTTTAATTGAATCCCTTTGTTAAACACGTAATTTTCTACATGTCGTCGTTTATATGCGTTCCAGTGAGTGTTCATAAAAGTTAATTATCTTGTGTTCCTCATGGTTTTATTTGTGGGTTCTACTTTAATAATCATGCAAATATTTTCGGTGATTATTGCTTTGGGGAATGTATTAATCTCGAGAATTTGGGGTCTTCGACAAAGGCACGATCAATTTGCCTTTGTTTTAAACTACAGAAGATTAAGAATAGTTAAGAATAGTGTTGTCAGAAAGGATCATTTGCCGGGAAGTAATGTTCTTGCGAGTAATGGTCCGAATGCTCGTCCTCGAGTTGATCTCTGCGACCCGTTGTTTCGTTTTCATTGGTGACGAGACCGCTGTGACGATCTGGTGGTGACGCGCCGTGTGGATTGTTGGGGGTGACGTATTGCGCGCCCTGCTGCGTTGGCTGTCTGGACTGACTAGTCGTGCGCATCTCTAGATGGTGGCGTCACCACCTTAAGTCACAAAGGAGTCGCCTTGCGTTGAAGCGACCAGCGGTTACCAATCTTTTTTTTTTTATTTCACTGCAAGTAACACTGGCGACTTAATTATTTGGATTTCAAAAATTTCATCTGCTCGTTTTAGAACAGAAATTAAGCATTATTGAACACTGTTGCTCGTGTTGTATCCGCAAAGTCGTACGATATAGGTCATATTTTAACAAAACTTCGACCAGCGGTGTGTAATATGAGGAAAAACTTCGATTTCGGAACTTTTGAAAAACGAAAAATTTCATAAATAATACAGGTTCGAGTGAATTTGACTCGAATTAAAAATTGTAAAATACGTCTCCTCGGGTTCTTTCTACACAAAATTATCAGAAAAATAATATTACTTTTGTTCCTGTGTAGTATTTATTTATTTACTTACGTTATACTACAGTTAAAATGGCCAGCGAGATCCGTGAGTGATGATCTCCTGAGAAGGTGATAGCGGTAATGAAGGTGAAGCGATGATGGAGCAGGTGAATGATAGGTAGGGTAAACAGAAGATCCCGAGAAAATCTGCAGGGAGATTGATTTATTCACTAAAAATTCACGGATTAGCTGGGAATCGAACCCGGGCATCCGCGGTAGAGGGCGAACGCGCAACCCATTACGCCACGAACTCTCCTTAAAGAGATTTTATATGATATGGAATGGTTGGTTGTATCGATCATATGGTATCAAATGGAGCTCGATGGCGGCGCCCTCGGAACGCGGCGGAGGTGTGGCGAGGGCAAGAGCGGCGACCGGAAGCGGGGGGGGGGGGGCAGAAGAAGCTAGGAGCAAAGCTGACAGCGCTTCGCGTCTCCCCATGACGTCACCGCGCATCTGCTTCCGGGAGAAATTTTGCACCTGCTTCGTTGGCGGAAATAGCACGAAAACTGTGGGTGGTACGCACACTTTGGGGCACAGGGGGAAAAGTGGGGAATATGAAACAACAAAAACGCAGAGTATTAAGAGATTCCCCTTTCTGTGTCAGTGTGCCGCGTCGATAACAGAAATGGCTGGTTTCTCATTTTTAATATGAATTAACACTCTTTTAAACTGAGTTTCGAGGAACCGTTAAACAACTTCCATTGCTTAGTATCATGGTGGCCTCCCAGCTCACCCAGTAATGCATCAACATCCGTACAAAATACTACATTGCCATCTTCGGAGAACAGGCATTGGAGGTCTCGTTCCCGTCCACGATACACAGTAACCACGGTTCCTTCTCAGAGAGGTTCCAGCCCTTTAAAAGGGACACGAATTCTGCCTGATTCTTTGACTAGTTAAGAATATGAACTAAATCGTTGAATTCCTACTTTTTGATTCTACGAAGAACAGCCGACGTTCCACCGAAATCTGAGTCTTCAGTGGTGTCCTTTTCGGTACTTACACTGTATTTTAATCGTCATCACCAGAGTTTTCGAAATGTAAACTCTAAATGTCCGGCGGCGCTGGAATTGGACGGTCTTCGCTGTGAGGAACAGGCCTGACAGCTGAAGGGAGAATGCGATATTGAATGGTCATCTTTGTCGTGTTTGTAATACCCGCAACATTGGTAACGCAGAAATAAGTCAGTCGAGTGGTCCTTTGGTTCCTTCCATATCACGGGAATTGCAAAAGGCATACGTCGCGAATTTCCGCTTACCCAACCACTCTGTAATGTTATACGAAACTAACAGCAAATAAGGCCTATCGTTTTGCTCTAATCACCCATTTTACACTAGATACACAATTCACATTCCTTTCTTATCAAAGGAGTAATATTCCGCCTTTGGCTCAACAAAGGTCCATCACACCCCTAACAGAAATTGTATGGATGGTTTACACACTGTTTACACAACATTGCAAGAAATCTGTATCTGCATAGTGCACTACCAAGTACTATCAACGCCTTTCTCACTCGACACGCAGGGCGCTACTACACTGCGATTTTCGTAACTTTGCCCCTTACAGGAATCGGCTGTTTCGCTGCCATCCAATCGAGAGCTTATATTTCGCGACAATGACGTCACTATAGTGTCGTCTAGGCTCCGGATTGCAGGAAAGCGTCAACAGCTGATTCCTGTCAGGGGCAAAGTTACGAAAACGCAGTATAACATGTAGTGACTCCCGCACACAACGCGCCGAATCGGCGTGCCGTGTGTGTGTCACCGCAGTTTACTTCCCAATTCTCGCACTTCGTTCTACTTATTTGATGGATTTGGCATCCATTTCATATCTTTAGTGGAAAGTACAGTATCATATATTGTTGGCGACTACAGTCTTGCACTGAACCTGCAACCAATTAGCGTTTTAGCATAAACGAAAACGTGCCTGTCTGCGAAATATATATCATTTGTGTGTATATGTGCGATTACACAATAACTGATTCAATCGGGCAACTTTTGTGGCTATATTATACTTTAGGGACCAAAATTCACTAGAACATGCTCCACTTAGCCACTTACAGCTGTACCGCTCTCCAAAAACACCATGGCGGACGTACCTTTGATGAAGGCCTCTTAGGTTTCCCCAGCCTGCGACAGCTGAGATTTCCCCTCTGGGCGATACGGAAGCGCGGCGGCGACAAGGAGAGGCGAGACGCAGCGATCGCACTGGCCGTTCACTCGTCATCACTACTCTTATCGTAGGAAGAAGAAACTCGCACTGCAGGAGTGTCCAAAGAAATTACTAATTAATCAATGTATTTGTCCATTGCATTATCCTATTACTGAAACCCTTTTCAAGACATGTGTTATTGTGTGTGATCGTTTGGACAACCCGTTCTGTAGACACACGTAAGCTCCTTTCGTCTGATCCTTCTGACTCCATCAGTTTTGCTATCGCCAAACCTGCAGTGTTGAATTACCGCACGACCCACGAGGGGAAGACCGAGAGGGAGCTATGATGAGACAAAGAGCGCAGGCAGGTGAGATAATATTTGTAGCTTTGGAGTGGGAAGCCACATTCGGGCGTGCGCAGTGGAATTTTTTTAAACTGGGAGACCTCTAACAAAATCACTGTTGAGCAGTTTCGGTGCGCGGGTTCGGCGTTGCGCAGTGCAGCGCTGCGCAGTGCTCCTCGGTTGCGTCAGCGCCTCGTGCGCTAACGGTGGCCGCTACGCGCGACCCCTCCGCGCGTGCAGTTGGCTCTCGCGGTGCTTGGAAAGATTTCTCCGAACACACGCGCTCTGAATGACAATCGATTCTTCCGCAGGTGTTGTTTGTTCGATGCGCGAAATATACGTAGTATGAGGGGAACAACGGTTCGCTGATGTTTTCTCCTCAATGGAAAATATTGATGAAGAAAATATACCTTTGATTTTGATAACAGTTAATCGACTGTGATGAATTCAACTCCCCGACGTTCTTGAGTATTATACTGAAGAGTTGATAACAAATGTTTGCTTGTTATGGGTTTTGTAAATATTCTGTTATGGGTTCTGTTCTTTCTATAAATGTTTTTCGTTTATTTTACTGCAAAACATATTGACTTATTCGTAGCTTTTAATTGCATGCTTCGTGGTGATTCGTGTTTTCATTCTTCTTTTATCGTGATTAAGGCGTTGAACCAGAAATGTGCGTAGTGCATGTTCGTTTGTTAAAGCTGCTAAATGTCAGGTATTTAACGCTCCCATTCATAGTCATTTTAAACATCGACAAACATCTTCATCAAATGTAATGTTTCTTTCAGAACATCAATTTTCCTGAATTATTGTCTCTTTAAATTGAGTACGTCCTATTTAGACATTAAAATTTTGTCGAATATTATACTACGTCTTCCCAATGACTTGTTTGTGTTGTGACTCGGGAAAAACTCAGAAAGCAGGAAAAAGAAAACAGTTTAAACAAAGTTTATTATCAGTGGCCACTTACCATGTCCAAAGAAACGTGTACAATGTCAGGTCGTCGGGTATCTAGTAGATGATCATACGCAAGCCAAGTCAAAAAACGAACCATCCGAAATACAGTATAGTGAAAGCCGAGTCGTTTTACAAAGTGCAAAGAATTCTCCCAATTCGGTAATCTCGCTCGCTCGTAATCACAATGCTGCCGCGCGCGTCCAGCTTATGCGCCGCTTATCAGTCGCGCATCCCTCTTCCCTCTCTTCGCCGACCCAACGGAGAAGAGAGCAGGCGTGCCCTCCCTTCTCCACGCTGGCGTCGGCTACGCGGTTCCGCACCGCTGCGCCCGTGGTAGCCTCCATTGATGGACGGATTGACATCCGCCCTTTTCTGCCGTGGCGCTCTTTTCAATCACTTTGACCGCCACGACAGTTTGCTTTCACGATTACTCTCGAGTACATGTCATCTTTCCTTTTAGCTGAGAAAGCGAAGTACAGCGGTAATCTGCGTGATCGTTTAATGCACCTTAACTCCACCGCGCAAACAAGAGAACCAAGAAAGTGAAAATTGGGGTGGAATGTTTACAATCGTCTGCAGATTACAGGCGAAATTAACAGTAGGAAAAAAGAACTGAACCAAACGGGTTTTCAGATCTCGACTCCACTCGTAACCACGACTCGTTGAGTTTGATACAAACACAACCTCAAATAGGAAATGAACAAGGTTCACTTGGGCGCTAAAAATATTTACAGTTTCAATCCTAGTGACTATAAATAAATCCAAAAAAACATGTATAGGTTTGTTGTATTTAAATATTATCTTATATAAAATAAATGTTACTGAGCTTGTCTCAAGAAGTAAAAAGTGATTTTATTTCATGTAAACATCATTTCACGTTATCTCTTGAACAATATCTTTACGGATGTTTCTTTTATGTGCAAAAATTATTGTTTGAATTTTTCTTTACAATGAGTTTTTCAAAGAAAACCGCTAACGTGAAGAACCGAACACACAGTAAATGTGTGCACATTTGAATAAATAATAAAAACTGAATAAAAGCACAACCAACAGAGATGCACAACGAAACGCTATATGTAATATGGACGTTCAGGATATTCTGTAGAAGAGAGACCAAAACGTTGTGAAAATGGCATGTTGACGAGGTTTTTAAAGTTGTTTTAGAACCCATTTCTCAGAGTCATTTTCAAAATTTACGCAAATAAATGTGTTCCACCACTTGGGGAAACTTGTGCGCCAAGGCGTTCGCTTTCGATTGTTTTGCTGGCTCGCGAGAATAATTGACGAGGCGCGGGCGGGCTTCGGGAGCCAGAGAGGAAAACAGAAGTCGATAAAGATCGCCCTCCAGAGCCATCCATAATGCATGCGGCAGCTGTGGCGGCGTGCGCTTTCTCCGGGGCTCCTATGGCGGCGCGGCGCGGCGGCGGGGGCCTTCGTCTCCTTATTCCATTTACGAGAAGCCGCTCGCGAGATTCCCGTTGTAAGCGGCGAAAGCCGATCCAGGTCTCGGGCTACTGCATACGGAATGTGCCCTTTGCGCGTCCGCCTGGGGAAGAAACGTTTTTTGTGAAAAAATGAAGGATTGAGTTCTGTAGTCGCTAATGGAAAGTTATGTTAGTTCTGCACTCAAATGTTCTCTACCAGAAGAGTTTTTTTTTACTCCATAGGATAGTATTTTGTACGTGGGTTCCCAGTTGTGCCTCTTGCTGTTTTGTAAAGTGCCTTTCTTGAATTAGGTGTTCTCAATGAAACAATTGTAGCGGGTATCATTTTAGTACGTCAGACGTGGTAGCGGTGTATCATTTTAGGCTAAAAATACAAATGTTTAGATGAAGAGCTGGGATACGACAGTCAAAAAATTACGTTCGCAGAAAATTTAAAAAGTTTCAGTTCGTTTGTAAAACATATTTTACGTTTACACTTATGAGTATTGAATTTGATCTATCGATTTTACAGTTTTATCGTACGGGCATTTCATGGAAGCCGCGAAAGACCTGACACGATCAGCGAAGTTTCGTCATTCCAGAGCATTCTAGGGCGTCAGGGGACATTTTAACTTCCATGCTGTGCAAAAGAAGAGAGAGTTATATCGTTTCGGTGAATACTTTTCGTGTCTCCTGTATCAGCGCGTCGACAAGGATTATAATGGAGTTTCGCAGCGTGGGGGCCGTGCGGGCGTCGTTGCCTGAGGCGCGAGGCGTCGCGTGGCGCCCTCGATCGAAGGGGCTGGCGTGTTCGGCCCAAGGGCCTCGCGGCCGATGCACCTGCTCCTCACCGTGGTCGGTTCCCGTCGGCAAGATTTCCTCTATTAACTTCTCCGCCACTTTAGAAACGTCGTCCGAGTAAAGAAATGAAAAGAAACTTGTATTTTTAACTTTTAAAATAGTATGTATTTGTAACTTCTAAACAGTTAATTCATTTGTCGTTGTTTTGTCTGTTAAATGGTCGTTATGTTATAATTTTTGTTTAAGTCGTTAAACACGCGCTTAGCTTCTTAGCAACCAGTCATCTAAGCACTGCTTTAAGATCGCGTCCATAGTAACGGCCGCTAAAATGCTCGAGAGTCCATTAAAAATATTTTAGCGGATTCTCGGGCTTGGATTTGATCAGTGTTCATAAATCTTTGGATAAATATGTTCCTTTTGTCCCACTTGGCCCTTGTCCTTATTCGTCCGCTTGGTTCCCATGTCCCATTGGTCCCTCTTGCCCCATTTGACCCCCTTTTCCGTTTGCCCCTTGTCCTGTCTTGTCCCATTTGACCCTAGTCCGATTTGTCACGCACGGTCC